>JAGDQP010002720.1:50655-101179 GCA_022664845.1 Lepisma saccharinum | reverse complement strand
CTATCACAAGTAGGTCACGACAAAATAAGAAAACTTTAAAAAAGTCGTCAACTTGGATCCAAAATGGCCGCCCCAAAAGCCCAATTTCCAAATCATTGAAGGTAGAGAAACGAAATTTTCTTTGAAGGTGTATGACCAAGAGTAGGTTACAATAAATAGGGCAAATCTTCCCTTTGGGGGCGCAGTCAACCGTGGGAGGGTGAAGATGTACTCCGTGGTGGTGTAGTGCTGCAGGGAGATTTTGGTTAAGATAAAGGAGGCGCATCCTCTCAAAAGCACTGAAGTTGGGGGGCGAGCCCCGGCTCCCAGCGAAACTTCGAAATCTACCTCAGCCTGTAGGCCTACCGAAAGGGATTTTTTTTTCATAATATAAGTAATAAGTGTACTAAGTTTGGTTGAAATTGCGCCTGGCGTTCCAAAGTTATGCTGAAACAACATTCATCACAATACATACACAGGTACACAGTCTACACACTACAGTACACACATACATTACATAAACATTCATTTTAGGTATCCGAATACTACCTATTCAGATGGGTCTGGCGTTTTTGGTACACGATAGAAGCTGCATTTCCTAACCGAATCAAACCAAACTTTGTAGCACACGAATAGTATGTCTCTTAAAGAAGAGTTAAATCGGTTTGGAGGTTAGGGAACTACGCCCCCAACCAAACAAAACGTTGCAAGAAATAGGATGGGGGTAAATAATCGACCTCTTTCGAAGATGAGCCAAACCTCGGAAAATATCCAGAAATAGGCAAGTTTTCGGAAATCTTCCAGAAATCGGAAAGTTTCTGGAAAACGGAAAGTTACCCTAAAATGGAAAATTAAGTTTTCCGGAATACTCTATTCCGTAATCCGAAAATAAACTTTCCGCAATTGGCCATCCCATTTTGGGGAAAGCAACATCAATTCCTTTTTCAGCAGTCTGTATATCCATTGCTGTTTCCATGTGACTTTCAACAAACGAAATGGGGTCATCTTCAATTATTTATTTGATTTTATCCTTGACAGACTGCTGAACAAGGGATTGTTGTTGCTCGTCCAAAAAATGAAAGTTCTTTGTGTATGGGATCGAGAAAAGTAGCTGTACTACATATGGTACTGCACTAAGTTTCAGGGAGGTTCAAATCCAATTTTTCTTCCAGATCTTTCTTGATCATTACTCTTACACTTGAAATTGTCTCTGAATCGGTGTCTTGTTCTCCTAGGTGAGCATATTTACCAGACTAAATGCTACCGGAATTCAGAAGAACGCTAGAAAGAGTTACATGTTTTTCAGATAACAAAACGTCTGGCGAAAAGCACGAAAATCTTCAACTTGAAATTTGTTTGAAAAATGTAATTAATAAAAAGCTAGCGTGTGCCTTGTACGCTAGCAATTTCCCCCACAAAAAATGTCTTAAAAATAAGGTGCTTCCTACGTCGTTAAATATACGGTAGTTTCTTTAGGATTAATAATTATTTATTAATATTGAATGCATACCGTAAGGGCAGGGGATGGCATTATATCCTGCTTCACAGCTAGAGATCTGATGACGAATTCCGTGAATTAATAACGGCTAAACGTACTACAAGAGGAAGAACGGAAACCCTCCCAGAAGTAATACTATGTACGCCACCGTCCGTATATTTTGTACATCCAAATGTAGCTTAATGTTAAATTATTGACCTTCTTTTTATTTTTCCTTTTCCATATTGTTTGTACAAACTAGTTGATTGATGTTATTATTTAACATCTGTACATTACTTCGAATACCGGTTTTGCGTCAAGGCATCTGCTCCACAATAATGGTGCTATGATCAATTCAGAGATTCTTTCTTCCAGTCGAGAAAAAAGGAAACTCCAAAAAACAAACTTTCCAATCCTATTTTCGGAAACTTTCTGGAAATTTTGGAAACTTTCCGCTTTCCAGAAATTTTGGACCTTCTGCTTCCCGAAACTTTCCATTTTCCGCAAACTTTCTGCTTTTCGGAAACTTTGTTTTCCGGGATACTTTCCGATATCTTGAACCTTTCCGTTTTCCGGAATTCGGAACCAATTTTCCAGAAAACATATTTTCCGGAATCATTTGGCCATTCCTAACACACAAATATTTTACGAACACCAACACGTATTTGTTTTACTATTTAAAAAAAATACTAGCCAAGATTGTGAATTTCAAGGAATTGCATGTTGTTTCTCATAGTCATTACAATTGACTGATCTGGAATTTTGGAAACATGATTCGTTAACTGATTATCTTTATTATATTACAATACGTAATTATAATATCAACTACAAATGAAATAGTATAAATTCGTGAGGTATGTACTTGTAAGATGTATGTCCTTGAAAGCTGCGACTGTGAATTTTGGGAACGTCCTTATAGATACATCTAATTTTACATGGAGGCGAGATAGTAGATAATGAACACAAAAGTTCTTTTTCGAAGTTGAAAAGATTCTGCATTAATATTGTACTTTGCGTCAAAGAACATATAAACATCATCATTAAGGTCCAATTTCTTTGATACTTTGTCTATAAGTAATCCGTCTATGAAAGTTTTGGTGTTAGGACAACATTGAACTACATAAATTATTTGCTTTTAACATGAACAAAGATTCAAAGTTTTAGGACATTTAACATCCATACTTTATTGGGTTCTAAGAATCAATATGCTTTCTTTTTAGCTCCTCATGAAAATATTTTATTTGGTGATAAAATTTGCGTAATAAACTCGGAGTATGAAACATATAAACTTATTTTGACAGTAAACATACCATTACGTAACATTAAAAGTCCAAAGCGGAAGCGTCTTCGCTTACCTCAAACTGTATTATTTTTTATAGAGTAATTTCTTTCAATCAAGTGTACAAATTCTAATGGAAGGCGTTATCATAGTATAATTGGTTTGGCAATTCTTAATTTACAATATAAGGATCTACTAACATCGAAGTTGTATATATTTTTTTCAAACTTTTAAAAGTATAAAAATCTCACATGAGGCCTGCTGTCTTTCAGATTGCAACAATGTGGTGGGCTAGTTAAAAGAAACGATTTTAACACACCACTATTTGACATAGGTTTAACATACGGCTACTAATTTTATACACACGAATAAAATTACTATGGAAGAACAACTAAGAAGATCGCAATTGTTCAATATGAAATTCCTTCGTCACTACATATGTCATTGTCATATTAAAGATACTGTCATTTTAAAGCATATGGGCACGAACCGTTTTTATTACTAGTACGATATATTTCCACGAATCAATTAGGTTCTCAGAGAGGGGAAATGTGTATACGAGATGTTTCACTTTCTTCAAAAGAATCAGACGAGGTCAGGTCAAAATGCCAATGAGAACATTCAGAGGTTGACCAATAACAGCATCACAGGCAATCAATGAGTGGCAATTCTATGTTTAGGTGTTCTAATATTCCAGTCTTGCCTCATGGAAGCAGCATCTCGAGACTTTATTGCACCTAGAATCTGAACGGCAATCAGATCTTTCAATACACTAATCCCGATTAGATACGGTTATACAGTTCTCGTGTGATCAGCGAAAATGTGTACGTTACACTCTAATTACCATGACAACTCTACGAAGTTTAATATTTCAAAATGTGTATAACCTTATACCATCATGGCAAATTTGGATGTACTCACTTCAAATGTTCTTACGTGATTTAAGAATGATCACCGATTGAACTAAATATACGAAGATAAGTCAATAAATATGTTACACATTTGTGTGGGATAACATGAGATAGTCGTGAGTGTTCTCGCAAGAGGTTACCAGGTAGCACCTTGTACTGAGTGAGTCAGCAGCACCACTAATTAATGATGACATATCAGTGCAGTGTGCTGGAGGAATGCACATACAGGAGCAGTGGCGCGTTTTTTTCTGGCCGAAAGGTCTTCCTGCTAAGAACATTCACAAAAAATCGTCCTGTGAAAAGAAGTAATTTAAAGAGTACAGGAAAAAGGGTGATGGATAGCCACTTTCGGACAACATTTAGCTTTTCATACATCCTATTCAGTTAACTCGGCAGTATCTTGCAACATATCAAAAGGTGGAGAAAAAGTACCTACTTACAAAGAAAGTGGGTTAAAAATTACCTTTTCAGGAAAAGAAGAAGTATGTGTAGCTCTAAGACGGAAAGAAAGGAGCATATGCATCTCGAACAGCGAAAGAAGGGGAAATATTCATCTCGAACAGCGAAAGAAGGGACACGTTTTATTTATAGGGTTAATGTTTCTGTAGCTACATTGACAATTATGTTTGGCTATTAAAAATATTAAAGTTATTAGATTGTTGATAGTATTCTACGTAATATAGCTTTAATAATGGACTGCAATAATGAATTATTTTAAGTTTTCAGAAGGGTCTAAACAGCGGGTTTTAAAGAAAACAATTATCTTTGAGAGGCGTGTGAACGGTACCATAACCAAGGCCTGGACTCTACCTACCGATCTATTTTCCGGAACATTGATCATCTATGGACCTGATCCGTCAGACATGTAGCAAACTTAGGTAACAGCAACAAAGTGGTATGAACTCTGGACAATACCACACGAGAAGTGACAGGATCCTCAAGTATTGAAGGTGTTTTGAACACTAGAGACACAAAAATTCTACACAAAACTCAAGAAACAGAGATTAGTGCTTGAAAGTACATTTCAATTATAGGGAATCTATTACTAGGCAGTGCTATTTTTGTCACAAGTTTCACGGTGATTTTTTTCTGAAAGTTTTGCAAACCATTTTTTCTGCTTGGTCCCTACCCGATAAAAAAATTCCTAAAATTTTTATAAGTATGTGTGTCATTCCACGTAAAATCCTCCAACACTGGTTGCGTCACTATTTTAGAAAAATCTTGTATTTGTATATGACTTCGTACGTATCGGAACAACTTTTTAAGAAAATTTTAGGCGCTTATTTCTCCCGGGGTAACCAGAATTTTCAACATGGTGGATATCGTTTTTCCTCCCGTAGGAAATCTTAATATCTGAAAAGCCAGAAGAGCTAGAAAAATGAATCAAAACCCATTGCGTAATTTCTGAAGTGTACTTTGAGGAATTGAAGATTTGGAAACACCTTTCCTCAAATACTACATGCGTTTGTTCTAATAATTAGGCTGAAATAATAATGTATGAATTGGATTATAACACTAGTTTTTGATGAAGTTGAATATAAGGCTACAATGTTCTGTAATGTTTAGAACTAGCAACATAATGTCTGGATGCTAAAACCCATATTGTTCAATCACACTCCTTCTCTTCTACGTGGATTCAAATATGGCCCTTCACAGAAAATGTCAGATTTCAGGCTTAAATATATCTTGTTGGTATGAAAAAGTTTGTATTTGGCGTCAAGAAACTAATCTATGTTCCTGACTGACAGTAAAAATGGCAACTCTTATGTGAAAGTTGTTTATGCGGTACATCCACATTTTATGTGTATATGTAGCTTCATATTACTACCCTAATTAACTCGCGCAGTCAGTCAGTCAGTTAGAGTAATGGCTTTTACCTGGGTGAAGTATCGAGCAGTACTGCTCATGACTTCCAAATGGTTTGTACTGACGTGATGTAAAAGTGTATAGAAAGTGAACAGGTCGCAACTGTCGCAGCCCTGTTTGTGCACTTGAACTGTATAATTTAGAATTTTCTTGAAGTAAAAACTGATGACGAGAAGAGTAGAATTTTCTTAACGACGACTGCTGTAGGTTTATTCTTGATTATAATTGTTGGAGATTCCATACAGAGAAGAAAGGATGATGCTAGATGTCAACTGGCCGATGAACTAGAATCACAATAGTTGTTAAGTTACTCCATTTGAAAATATTTCTGTTTTTAGTAATTATTGCTTGAAGTGATGAGCAAAGTCGTATTTATTTATTGTTAAGCTGAAGAATGCTGGTGACGGCTTCAATGAGGATTTGTATGATGGCAGTAGTATCTTGTGTTTCTTCAACTTTGGTGAATCCATTGGCAATGATTTTCATAACGGCTTCAAAGCTGAGATGTTGCACAAAAGGTGTAATTTTCTGTATGATTTGAAAAAAAATTCGGACTGTTCGAAAGAGAAGTATTAGTTTTCGAAGTGTTAATGTCGGCAGAATTCTGCGGTTCTATCTTGGAAACTGAGGCAGGAGATTTTTCTTGAGGTAGCACTGTAGTAATAGGAACATTTTGACTTGCAGTAACTGAATGGCGATAAGATTTATATTTCTTAAAGATGGAACATCCTTTGTAGTTGGCCGGGTGATCTTCCTTGCAGTTTACATATTTGGCAGGTGTAGTGCGGTCCTTTTTTGGGCAGTCTGTGCTCAGGTGGGCGCCTGCACACTTGACACATCTCGGTTTCATGGAGCAAGTGAATTGAGTGTGATTATATCGTTGGCAGCGATAGCATTGTAGGAGTTTATTTGGCCTGTATTGTTCAATGATAATACGGTAGTGACATAAGTATTCTTCTTGAAACAACTTTTGGATGTTGAAGAGTGACCAAAAATAAATTCAAGTAATTTCGATGATGCGATGATGGTTCTCTACGGTACATTTGCTTGACGTCAAGTACTGGATAGTTCCTTTCTTGAAGTTCATGGTAAATATCTTCAGTGTTGGTATCAGATGGTAGCATCCTGATGACAACTTTATATGGCCTATCTTGCTTAGGAGCATCGGTGGTGAATTAGGCATCAGTTTGCTGACAGTATGCTTTTAACTTGTTATAATCTTCCTGAGAGGCGACTTGAAAACAAATAAACTCATTTGTGTGTCGGATCTTTGGTGAGACTCTGCAAGTTGCCGAAAGGGTTCTAATGAAATTATACTTTTGTTCTATGCCATAAATGAATAGAGGAGGTGGTTTGTTGGATGTAGCATCACCAGGTTCTTCAATATCTCCAGACTCTAAAGTTTGAAATTTTGATTGTGGGTGAGGAAACATTTGTCCGCGGTTTTGCAGTTTTCTTCGGTTCAATAAAGCCGTCAGTATTGTCAGGTACTGCAGTAGATGATGAACCAAGAATTTCAAAGGAATTAGCAGTAGTTGTAGGTGAGATTGAACTATGAAGAGTTTTCGATTTAATGGTTTTCTTAGGTAAATGAAATGCATCAGTTTCCATAGAGGAATCAGTATCGTGCAATATGGATTTTTCAAGTGGCCCTAAAAAGGTATTTGAAGTTGACTGCAACTCAGAAGACAGAATCGACCCAGTTGTTTTCAACGAATCATTTGTTACTGATGAAGGCTAAGTGGAATCATTATCATGAATTGCGACATTCGCTTTTTAAGAGGAAGAAGAAGGTTGTAGTCGCTTTACTATGGCAGCGCGTTCGGCCCGGGAGAGCTTCAGTGCATTATTTGGATACATCCGTCTAAGATGAGATACTACTCGCGGGTGCAAGGCATATTGGTAGTTTGTTTTTTTAATATCATGGAGGATTTCAGACACGCTTTTTATTTTGGAACTCATATTGCTGGGACGAAGTAAAACAAGCTCCGTAGACTTCGGCTCCTATTACTCATCTGTGTGCGCAGTTTCAACTCATGAAATATTTTGTCTTGAACAAACCACTTCGAAATAGAAGTTCCAATGTTTACTATGAGTTGGGCACATACAAGGCTTTCTTGGCATCAACTTTTATAATTTTATGAGGAACCACTTAGATATTTAAAGCCGTCATTCCGGCATTTCTTTGCGAAGGACCATGTTTTAACCCCCGTAGAAGAGGATGGGTGTAATTCAAGGGCATTAATTTTTGTATGCAGACACTGATTTAGTATGTCTAAACATTACAAAAGAATGTAGCCTTATATTCAAATTGGAAGTTTCAGTTCTGACTTTTAGTTAAACATCCCCTCTTCTATCCCTTTACTCTTCTTCATTTTCATTTGTTTGGTCCCCTTAAAACTCACGTCGGCGGTACATGTTTCACAGGAAGTCCGTATTTTGATTCGCCAGTAACCCAGAATTTTATGCATTGGGTATTGGGCGCTCGTACATCGCTAAGTTTCTCAATGTAGTGGTGGTTATGTAAAAAATGTAGAAGAACCAGACCAAAGCGTGTATTTGAGAATGGTTTCAAAAAATGTTACAAGGCTGCAGAAGTCTGATTTCGACTATGGAGGGAATTCTCCAATAAAATATCAACTAGACTTTTGCACAAACAAGCTCATGGTGGTAAGGGTAGATTACCTGGTTTACCATGTATATTAAATTCAAGAAAATTATGTACTGAGAGGTTTCCGATCTTTGTAAACTCACAATTAAATATGTTGCATTTTTTTTGTTTACTGAAGGAGAGACTCTATATAGTATTGAGTAAACAATATCTTCTATGTCACTTAATTTTCACATTAGGATAAATGATTATATTCTAGCATTAATGTTAACAAATTAAATTGAACTTTTCGAGTCAATTTTGTCGGTATTTGAATCTTACGTTTTATATACTACTTCATAGTCACCTTGTTTACGCTATTAAATATGTGCATAATTTACACGTCCTTAGAAATTTTCAACTTTCTATTCTATATCCGACTTTTTACTTTAAATCTTGGTATATCCATTCATTCGCTTTTGGCTTCTTTATATACTTACAAACAGCAATGCATTAATAATTCAGGAACGGACACTAAATAAAAATATCGTTTGGCATAAAATTAATATCTGTTCTTTTTCCGCAAATTTTAATCCCGTATATTACCGTTATGATTATGCAAACAATCTAAACAGGCTACAATTTGTAGCTAAGCTTAATTTCATATGGAAATTGTAGCTAAATATACTATTAACAATAGTGATATGGCCTATCAATTCTGTAATGGATTGTAGATGAGTTAAACTTTTATTTAGAGTAGAACGACCATTTCTACTGAATTCTAGTTGATCAAGTTATCTTTGGTAACCATTTCTAATCAATGATTTTCTTGCCCTCTCCAAATAACTCATTGTTTAGTTACTAACTAACCTTACTTAACAACATTCACTTACTCAAATAAAAATTTCCTTCAGGTTTTACGTCCTGTATTTTTTATTTATTGCATTGTCTTACAATCGATTCGTCGACTTATCCTTCGACATTCACAAAAACGTTATGATTAGGGTTTGAAATTTGTAACTGTTGATGTCTAGATTTGGTTTAACGAAGTTCTCTTGGTACATTGTTATTTCAAACGATTATTTTATGATTCTAAATAATCACTGCTTCTGTGTAACGTCTCCCTATTCTTGAAATAAATGTGTTCTCCAAATACAAACAAATGTTCTACCACAGCTGACTCCTCCAAATCACCTTTAATACAATGTAGCTGATTATAATATATAAACTACCGGCGAAAACAATAAGCAAACTGCGATCTTTGCAAGATGATTTATGCTTAAGTTTCTAAGCATGTACAAAATCAATTGTAATAGTAGAAAATCGTACATTGGTCATACAGGAAGAACTATTGAAACTAGAATTAAAGTTCATGCGTTATATTGTAATTTCGAGAAATCACCTGTGGTAAAACATCGGGATGGATACAGATACATTGGTGTTACAAAAAATCAACGATTATTGAGAAAGATTTATTAGACTTCATTCAAATTACGATGTACGAACAGAACTTCAACAAAAATTACACTTATAAAGTAAATCAAATCTGTGCATCATCAACGATTACAAATTTCAAAACCAATTCGTAACGTCTATTAAGAAGTCGATGGATGATGAAACAAATGCGAGATAATACAATAAATAATGCATGACGTGAAAACCGAAGGAGATCTTTCATTATAGAAAATAGTCTTGATAACTTAAAGTTTTATTTCAGACCTTACTTACTTCACATTAGACTCCCGTACCGTTTCTGGTCACTTACCTAGAAAAGAGAAATGGAAAGCAATGTTAAATATAGCAGTAAAGTATACAATACAGGAAACGAATCTAAACTCTTCGAAATGTTCATACATTCTAAAATTTATATATTTTTTACTTCCGTTCTGCGTAGCTATTTTTCGTATCACACAGCAAAGTAGAAACCAAGTGACTACAGCTAAAATAAAAACATATAATAAATTAATTTTGTAGGTGGGTTTTTGGTTATTGATATAAATAAATACAGAATTACGGAGTAAAATTTATTGAGACTAGGAAAATAGGATAAAATAAAGATACATGTATAAATGCAAAATCATAAATTGATGCGCTGAGTTTTTAATTCCTCTTAATGTTAATGTAAATCAAAGATCTTCAACAAAAGATGGCAGCAATATCTCCGTATATGTCTAATGTATTTTTCTCGTTGAACGAAATTTCAATGCTGTTCCTACAAATGCAAGCCTAGAGAGTTCTAACTTTCAGGGAATGGGTTCATAACCAATTCAAGAGTTAGATCAATGCCAATTTTAATTTTCTTTTTTGTAATTGCTGAAAGACCTTCATTGATTTTGATATTCACAACAACAATCAAGCGATTTCAATAATGAAGAAAAACAAAATAAAGATCGGCATTGATCGAACAATTGAATTGGTTATGAACTTTCTTTCCTGAATGTTTGAGCTCTCTAGGCTTGAATTTGTAGGAGCATCTTTGAAATTTCGTGCAACGAGAAAAATATATTATATGTATACAAAGATTTTGCTTCCATCTTTTGTTGGAGATGTTTACTTTAAATTAACCTTAATATATAATCTAAAAAAAACATTTTATGACATATTTGAGACAGTAATATTATTTTTCCTTTTCTAAAAAGACTACAGTATAGTGTAAATGCTAATCTGTTCAGCGGTTTCTTTCAGTTCAGCTGTTAACATTAGGATATATATGTAATCGTAAGGAAACGCAATATAAGAAAAGCATGGATAGAGTGAGATTAAAAGATATTTTCAAATCATTCTGACTTAGTTGCCTTTCCGTTTACATAAAAATATTCTACTACTAAGGAAGATAATTTTTCACAGTTCAAATTAAGTGCATCAATATTGGGTACTATTAGCATTGAAGAATAATTACCGGTAGAGGCCTGATATCGCAGTTGAACTCAGGAAGTTTACCAAATGATCTTTGGTGTTCAATGTTCTTGGAAACCGAAGTTAGGAGCAACATTGTCCCATCGACGACTACACAGAGCGTATATTCTACATAGTTTGATATTGCCTCTCTCTCTGACTACAGGTATTTCCGTAAACATATTAAATCAAATTTGCGGGAAAATTATTGGAAGTGAAGATTTTCCATTACCATGAAAATATGAAATATTGATTTGAAAGAGAAAGATTTTACTCGGTTTATATCGTTCATCGATGGAAAGGTTAAAGTTAAATTTGCATTTTTTTCATGTTTAGTTTGAAGGATTCCGATTTTAAAATCTGCGTTTATTTTATAATTAATGATGTAATTTTAGATCTATCCTTTATTTGGATTTTACTTACTTTTGTACATACAAAGTTAGAACTCGCATATTTGACAATGTTGGACTTTGCTGTCTTGGGCAATAATATATTGCTGTGAATTAATGTCTTAATTGGGAATTTCGGGTTTGTATGATGTAACAGTTCCAAGCTCGATTTCTGACAAACTATTCACTTAAATTCCAAGGTAGCACATTTTGGAGAATGTAATGAAAAGACTTGTCATTTGACCTGTTTCCTCTTTAGAAAATTAAATGTTGTACTATTAGCCAGCTAAAGGGACCGTCACTTTTTTTATAACAACAGTAGATCCGTCAGCTCCTTCTACTGGATGATGGATAGTCGAGGCGATTCATAATGTTTAATAGGAAATAATATATCACATGCGAATATCTAGTTGATATCCATCATATATGAATATAGAAAAAACACCACATTGAGCAACGTATCCTAGATTTCTACAGTATTTCTCCAGATATTGTTACACTGGATCATAATGAATAGACAAAGTTCTGCTCAACAACACCAAGAATATATTGAATATATCAAATAGCTCCAAATTACAGGGTTCTTTAAGGGGTTGTTGCTTTAAGTTTCTGTACTAACAACTTTTAAAATTGGAAGATATTTGCTAAATAGGATTATGACAATTTATTCTTAGTGAAATTCTGGTCTTATTTGGTATACAATAAGAATCTCATTCTAATTAAAATGACATTGATCTAAGATATAGTAATGGATTTCAAGATGTCGGCCATATCCCATAAATATTGTCCCATTATTTGACTGGGTATTGACATGTTTAAATTTCTTTTTGTATTCGAAGTAAACCCAGATATCATTGCAACTTGCAACAACGTGGTCAGTAACTTGCTCTTAGCTGGCAAACTTGATATTGTATTGAACATAATAAACAAGCATGAAATCAGCTTGATAAAACAACCTAAGTTACTTGGTTGTTATAACTAACATAATTCAAGAAGTATTTAAGTTGTTTATTGCCCTGTTAAGACTATTTCAACCGTGATCCTTGTAAACTAGACTATATGACTCAAACTCGTTAAACCCCTTCTGTCTCGACTTGCTAAGCTAGCATTAAGTTAAGGACAATTGCGATAGCAAGCTTGAATTAGTTTCGAATCAGGTTAAAACTGCTATGTGGGAACAATGATGTTTTGAGAGTAAACTTGTAGGTCTACGCTTTCGGCCTTACGTCCCCATTCACAGACTTTTGGCTTCTAAATACGAAAATTACAATTTTCATATTTTCTCCTTTAATTGTGTCAATCTGGAATTGCCCTGTACGTTTTGACAATCGGTCAGTTACTGAATGAGTATATGAGCAAGTCGGTCTATATATCCTCAAAATAACAAAGTTAAAAGTCAAACTTCAAACCACGAAATTTGGAGTTTTAAATAATCTAATTGTCGCATAGCGTGTTGAAAACTTTGAGACTTAAATTTATCTTTAACTAAATTGAAGCGTAAAAGTAGTCTGAGTTGTTTCCTGTGAACAGGTCGGGTGTCGCTAGAGCTGAAGAATTTGGCAAGTGCAGTGCCGTGCATATTAATATGTCAAATGTGATTCAGTAAATAATGTAAAAAAAATGAATCTGGAACAGAGAAGAGTACAATATAAACTCTAATATTATTAAGGGTGCTTGAACTGTTAACATAGATTACATATTAGAACAATATAATATCGCACTCTCTTTGTTTATACATACTCCCATTAATTCATACTTTGGTAATTCATACTCTCGTTAATTCATAATTTGCTAATTTTTCTTCCCCTCATTCCACATCTGTATATTGCATGAATATTTTGTACATATAACATTTTTTTAACTTTCAGTTGTAGTTCAAAAGCAAAACGCGTACTTTAAAATAATTGTACTATTGTAGCTGAAGTTCTATACTCATTACCTTTATTATTATGTTGTCTTTCTTATAGTATATTTGTGTTTTTAATTTATGTGTTTACGCAGTGAACTTTCATTCAGAAAATAGTAGACAAATTACGCAGGTTACAGTTTGAAACTCAAATAGTTTCACAATAACTCCGTGATCTTTATTTCTTGCTCCTTTAGTAACTAGAGGTGTTTCAAAATAGGCGCACAAATATTTCATAATAGGCCCCAGCTAGCGGATATTGTATAATATAGCAGTTTTTGTTTCTTCTCTTCACATTCGTGTATATATATATATGTGCAAATATGTATATGGGAAAACATTCCACATCACCTGTATTTTCATTATGTATTTTCTCGATTAGTGACATAATTATGACAAACCTTTTATTTCTATGTCCCATAATAACCTAGACTGACCCTAAATATAATGTAAATAAACAAACCTAGAATTAGAGTTAATTTTAAAAAAATAACCGTTGTCCCTTTTCAGATAAGTCAAATAGAGTATACAACTGAAATACTAACATATGTGTATGAATTGTAATACGTATTTTATTCTTTGCTTTCATAACCTCTTAAACAGGAAGCCTTTACTATAAATAGAGTTGTAAAGAGTTTTGTAATGGTAGCCTTTACACAGAAATACATAAATTCTAGAAATAATTCTAGAAAGACAGAAATAATTATGTTAAACTTATAAGTTGAGCAAATGTCGCATAATATATTGAAATCTACTATCGTAAAATTTATTTGAGAGAGCATCACCTCACAATCACAATTACATGAAACACAGTTTACAAATATGAAGCAGGTTTTTTGGTTACACAAATTTGTTAGACACTTTGGGCGATCAAAGTTAATTTCACCACACCATTATTGAATTTCTTTTTGAATCAGTCAACATCGAGAATATACTACTCAATGTATAGTTCTCTATGACAACTCATTACTGTAACATCTTGCGTAAAATTTACTTGAATTTGATCATACTTAAGTGGACATTAATCTGCATATTCATTTCAGGAATTGTGTCTTGGGGCCACATGTGCGCTGATAGAGATTTTCCTGGAGTTTATACAAACGTCAGCCACTATGTAGACTGGATTTTTAACAATACATCGGAAGCATCATATTGTGACCAGTAGAGGCTGAATTGTTTAAAATATAATTCATGATTATGCAACATAAAAATCTGTTTTTGTGGACCATTTAAATAATTGTGTTGTTTCTTAACTGTATCGTGCCACACTAGTTTATTAGCAACATGAAATAACATGCTGAAATTAAAGTGTGAACAAAGTGAAAGAACAATGATCGTCCACTCTCGCGTGATGACAATACTGATAATTTCTTTGATAAGATTCTCAATTTGTATTTTTTAATAAAATTATATTCCAATTGGATATGACATAATTATTAAAACGACGGCTTTGTTATTTGCTTCACAAAATGCAGTGTACGATACCATCGCTCTACCTTTAATTGTATCAGCTGTAATATCGCATGCAAAATGCATTCTGTCTTTCTTAGTGATATCTCAGATGTAATGTAAAACTCTACCTACAATTATAGACTGTATATGAACAGCATAAATAACTGGAATGTAGTAATTTAACTATACTCTTGCCTTTTATACCATATAATAGAAACTACACCTTAAGTATCCAAGAGATTTATTTCCAACTATTGATGATTCCTAATATTTTTTAAATAAATACGTTTATACACTAAATACGAGTCTGAACTATTGCTGTATCAGTTAATTTCTGAGTTTCAAAATCACGAATTTCATTTACGATCAGGCGTTTTCCCACGATTTTGTTAGTGGGTATTGTAATTAACTGTGGAGAAGTTCAAAATTCTGCAGTAGCTATATGTGTAGCGAGAGCGAGGTATTTAGTTCTCTTGAAGTTAACACATCTTCGATTGCGTGTTTACACAACTTGCATGATTGTTTACAACAAATTAGAGAAGATTTTTAACACACTGTGTGTATTGCCTGATGACCGAAATCTTGAAAATGAAACCTTCGTAAAATTTGCAGCTGCCATACCTATGTTCAGCTTTAGGAAACAAAAATAATCCGATTTCCATCCGAGGAACCATCAAAAATTCTTTTACTTGTAAAAGTTCCCCGGTGGTTTGATGTGTAATCAAATTTAGTTTATATTTTTTATAGATGTGACATCATATTTAGATGTGCGTGTTAGTCTGTGCGCATGTGGATATTTGAACGTTGAAAAGGAGCTAAGACAATAATTTTGATATATGATTACACGATATACAGTAAAACAATTATTCGTGTCATGAAAAAATCAGTGTCCGACAGGGATTGTTTTTCAGGATTAACTTGTTAGAGGATACTACAAAGTTTGAGTGACTTGTCAGTCAATTTCAGTCTTTCATAATATCTATAGTCTTTAAAATCATACATAACCAAACTGATATTAATTTGATACTAATGATAGTAATGTCAACCTCTTAATGTGCACAACGGAGAATACAAAAAACAGGTAATTATTATCTTTACCGCAGAACCGTAATAACCGAACTTAGCAAATTGTGGTCGAAATGTCTGTAAAGAAATGTAAAAGAATCAAATCACCAGGAATAGACAACATTCCAGCCAAATTATTTAAAGCGATTAGGACTGTTCACCAGCTATTCATTGATTTTAAGAAAGCTTATGATTCTATCAAAAGGGAAATGTTATAGAGTATCCTGGTACACTTTGAAATTTTGAAAAAAAAACTTGTTCAGCTAGTGAGGTTGTGTCTTAGCGATCCCCTAAGCAGAGTAAGGGTAGGTAATAATATGTCATATAGTTTCAGGATTCGCAACGGATTGAAACGAGGTGATGGCTTATAACCCCCACTGTTTAACTTTGCGTTAGAATATGTGATTTTAAAAAATAATGAGGACAAAAACGGACTAACGTTGAGTGGTTTGAATTAACTATTCGTGTACGCGGATGATGTAGATTTAATAGGAGACCATGTAGATGCACTACAAAGTAACACAGATGCAGTAAAAAGTAGCATAGAGCAAACAAAATACATAAGAACCCAAAACCCATGGAATGAGGGAAATAGATACATACAATTAAGAAGGAAAACATAGAGAAAGTAAACAACTTTAAATAGTTAGTTGTATATGTACCAAACAAAAACGAGGTCCCGGAAGAAAAAAATGCCTTTTAGCATCGGGTAACACGTGTTTCTATTCAGTCCATGAACAAACGAGGTCGCGATTAATATCAAGAAAGTTAAAATTGAAAATATGCAGAACGGTTATTTTGCCGGTAATACTTTATGATTGCGTAAGTTGGAGTACGAGCCTAGCAGATGAACATGAATTACAAGTGTTCGAAAATAAGGTTTTGAGGAAGATATACGGGCTGAAACGGGACGAGATGATTGGAGAATGGAGGAGACTGCATAATGAAGAACTTCATGGACTTTGCAACTCAACCGATGTTTTAAGAATAATGAACTCGCGACTACGAAGATGTGCAGGCCATGTAGCTCAGAAGGTGAGAAATCGAAGATTATATTCTATCCTGATTAAAAAGGCGGAGGGGAAAGAAACCTTTGGGAAGACAGAGATGACGTTGGAAGGGGAATATTAGAAGGGATCTTTGAGAAGTAGGTGTTTGTGATGAAAACTAGCTCGACCATACCGAGGATAGAATCGTATGGAGATAGTTTGTTACTACGGCGAAGAACTTGCGACTTCCGTAAGCCATAGAGTAAGTTAGTAAGTATGATTGGAATGTCAACCTCTTCAAGTTCTTCAGAAAGATGTCGAAGTTGCATTAAAAACCTTTACACATAATTTAAGAGTCAAATGTTTGTAAAATTTAAATATTTATTTTCTCTTAATTCAGTTGAAGACTGGACGTGGAAAACGGTGGACGTGGACCCTCCAGGTCACTCCACCCGGCAGATTTGTCACTACATCATCTTTCGTCGCGACTTAGTAACATTTGCAATGATGTAGGGACTTCTAGAGTTTCCCAGCTTGTTAGGCTCGGCTTTTCGAACATTTTAACATCTTCTGGAATTCTATATTAGCGCCTATATCAAATCTTTGCAGTGGTACAATAATTGAAATTTGCTTTTGAATGCACGTACAATTTACCTTTTCTTAAAAGGCGCATTTTTACTGGAATATATCTAACACGACATTTGAAAATATCACATCGAATAATAAATGCACCTGAAAATTTCCTAGTCTCTAGGGCCTGAATTGCGTTTCCAATTGATTTCGAGACACAGGAAACAACTCCGACGCATAACAAGTTTTGTCTATCGAAACCCATTCCGGTTCCAAGAAGCTTTAACTGACATTTAACGAACCATTGACCGTATGAGCAAGTATTGATTTTTTGAATAAGTAAATCATTCTGGGCTGTTGCTATAACGAAGAAGCAGTCGTATTACAATAGAAATTAAAATTCTTATTGTGTAGCCACATATTACCTATCATAGCAACAGCAGAAAGCTTTACGAGTATAAGTTTGGAAATTTATATTGTTTACTTCACTGTAATTTGTTCAGATTACTTGCAGGATAGACGTTTGGGACGTATGACCAATATAAACTAATGTGAGGTGTCTACATTTAATGATGATAGTGTTTTCGTGGGCAAAATGAACTCTTTGACCATAAACAACGCTAAACATATGTTTTTAGCCGCTCTTGAGAGATTAATATAGACAATGGACGCTAAGATGAGAAAATAGTGAAACGTTTCTAACTGTAGACAGTATATGTTCAGAAATTGTTTAAAATTAAACAATATGGCTATGGGAGTAACAGTGCTCCTGATGCAAGCATTGGTATAGATTGAAATAAAATTATGATTTTGAATAATCCATATAATATTATTTATGAGTTATTGTATATGATGATGTTTTTGACTACGCCTTGTATATAATAAATCACTGCTATCTAAATGCTATATATGTTCAAAGTTAAGAGGAAAATGATACTAGCGGTTGGTTTAAATCGTTGAAGGTTAGATCGATAGGTTTATAATCGCAAATATATATTAGAACGTTTAGAACTAAAGGTGTCGGCTAAGAGCCTTTGTTACATAATTGAAGAACAATATGTGATCAAGTCTTGTAATGGCGAAATATTGCTAGAATAAGATTTAAGTGCATAAGTTTGAATCACAACGTTTGATTTCGTTAGTTTAATAGACTCTACAATCGTTTAGATCTGACTGGTATTACCTAACTGTCTTTAGAGTATCTTGTTATCGGCGGACGGACATGTATCATAGGCACTTTTCGAGCGTTCTGCAGGCCAATGGTATACTGCTTGACTACACTGTATTCACAGTTGAAAACGGAGCTTGCTGTCCTGGAAAGCTTGGTATTATTGATATCCAATCCAATAGGCATAGCATTTGTTATTATCGATTAGAATGTATTGGGTATGGACAATAGGTTTGCATGTTTTTAGTGTGGATATAGAATTGTGAATCCCACGCCGATAAAGTCCTTGGATTTCAAGTCAAAGAACAATTTTCACAGCCTCTACATCATCAAACATTTTCCGAGCAAAGGAGTTGTGCTAAAAGCCAGTTAGGTGGTGCTCTGTAGTGGTCTGGCTCAGGAGAATAGGGCGAAAAGATAATAAACCTCTCAACCAAAGTCTATCAACTCTTGAGAAGTGACTACAGCACTATCTGGCCTGGCATTATCATGGTGAATGATGATTCCTTACTGATTGACGAGGCCTGGACGCTTCGATCGTAATGCTGATCGCAGTCTGCCCAACGGTTGACATTAGAATGTGTCATAAATGGGTTAGTTATGTTCCAGGGCTTCCCAGTAATTTTGCCTTTTCATCCGTACTTAACCTCACCTTCGTGCAATGAAATTCTGATTTGGACACCATTGGAGGTGTTTCACAAATGCGGCACTTCGACGCTTCATGTTCCGAAATAAAACCCACTTCTTATTACCCGCGTGTCATGAACCGGGGAAATCAAGGAAACACGGGTCGCGATGCGTCCCTCTCGTTGAGTTACACTTAGTTGATGTGGAACCTAATGATGGCCTTTTTTTAGTGAAACCCAGCGATTCGAGCCGTCTTTCAACTTCAAGATTTCCGCTAATTCTACGGTTAGATACATACCGTTTTGAGATCCTCTTAGGAAAACACTGGTGAACGTCCAGGTTGTGGTTGATGTTGACAGCTTCTGTCACCATCTCGAAACCACCGATGTCATGTGTTATCATCAACTGCATCATCAATTTACACTTACCAAAAGTTGAGGCAAACTGCGGCACAATTCCTGCGTTTATCGAACTTGAAAAGTTAAATATTTTCTGATATGATCTTTATTGGTCCCCATTCCACGTACATGACACGCTATCCCTGTTTTCTCGTCCACAATCACCGTCTGTGCCCATGTCTGCTGCTGCTGTAGTATTCCCTCGATTACGTGCCTAGGAATTCACGCACTGACGGCGCCATCTGTGATGTCAGTATTGCACTAACATGTGACATGTGCAAGTGGGTAGAAGTTTTGTACTTATCCAATAAAATAATTTTGCCCATTAATAATTTGCAGTTATGAACGATGAATCAGGAATATAGGATAGACTTACCTCTTAACTCAGAAACAGGATGGAATGGATATTACAAAATTTCATTTCATTTCCATTTACAGAAATCTATTTCAATGGATTTGCAGCATTGGAACTACCGTTAATACACTAAGGATTTTAAAATTATTCTGTGCCTTGTACTACTGTCCGCTGTTAGTCACAAATTGTTTCATTGCACAATGTTTTTTTTTTCCAATGGTTCCTTGTCATCTATACAGAAAAATCTGCATTAACACCCAGGAAATGGCACAGTTACTTATCAAACACTTAATTGAAGAGCCGAATTGAAAAACATCCTCAGTCTACTTTTTTCGTATTTGCATTTTTCCAGTTCGTTGGTATCTATGTTCCAATTCCACAAATATTACATTTTAATCCCACAACAGAAACCCGTCTCAATACAAAATTATTTCCTCTGAATAGGATAACATAGGGATACCTTGGACTGCTTTTCGTTCATCCAGAAAAATATACTCCGGTGGTCTTGGGATGGTTTGCAATTCTGGTCGTCAATTTTGCCAAAGAGCAGGGTATTAGAATTGAGCTCAATGACGTCAGGTTAATTTATAAACAAAATTTCATGTAGTCCTGACATATGCTTTCCCAGGGTTATACTGATAGTTTTTCATACCCTATATTAACATTTAATTAGTTGAAATTGAACAGAGCTTCGTGCTCTTGTTGCAGGTTTTCGAACCTTAGATGTACTAGCATAGTGTTAACTTGATACCCACATAACAATAAATTACAAGATAAAACTTGACATTTTTTTCTAACAGAAGCAATGTTAAAATATCCCATTTGGAAGGGCAAAGACCAGTATACATAAAATATATATCTCACTGATTCCAATAGACTCAATTACCAACAATAAATTTAATTTAAAGTCCTTACTACATTTGCTTGATTTGCCACACAACAGATCCACTTTACGCACATATTTGATATATTCCAGAAGTATGCGGATGCTTCACTCATGCAAGTAGATAATTTTGTTGGAATACTCTGATAATATATCGTATATTCTATTTTGATGTACATGGAAACATAACTTTAACTGAAATATTATATATTAGGTTATGAGTAAATGGATCCGATTGATTTTCGAGCCCTAAGATAGGAATTGTTATAGAGAAAATTTGTTTTCTGGAGATTAAAATTAACTAAGAGATTGTCTATTTCATCATTCGATATTACTGTGTCTGAAATAAAGAAGTAAATATATGTTAAGATAATGCACTAATTTAGTTTTGTTCACTTTCAGAACAAAATAAATTATTTAAAAAATTACGATCGTAATTGAAGACCTGAATTGAAAAACATCCCAGGTCCACCGGAGTATATTTTTCAGGAGTAACGAAAAACAGTCCAAGGTCTTCGTATGTCATCCTATTCAGCGAAAATTATTTTGTATTAAAAAGGGTTTCTGTTGTGGAATTAGGATGTAATCTTCGTGCAAGTGGATATCCCTTGGAACATGGATACCGACGAACAGAAAAAATGTAAATGCAAAAAGTGGACTTGGGATGTTTTTCAATTCAGGTCTTCAATTTGAGTACCATTATATATTCCGAAATTTCCATACTGTATGGCTAGCAGGTTATACTTATATTTCTCTATTTTCTTTGAATTGAAAAAGCAATACCAGACGTACACAATTTAGTGTACAGCACACGAATAAAGCACCGAAATAAAAACACCCAACAAAAATAATCGAATTGTGGAATAATTGAGTTTATATATGTTATAAACAGACTTAGATAAGGTAACAAGCCATATTTCGTCGTGGATTTAGCACAATGGTCCCCATACAGATACTGAATGAAGTTAGGGAAAATACTAATGAATATGAACTTATATTATGTTTAGGATTCATAGATTTTGAAAAGAGCTTTCGATTCCGTCTCCTTGTCAGCAGTACTTAAATCACTTGAACATCGAGCCATCAAAAGTGCACACACCAGGTTACTGCGAAACATTTACTCGACTGCCACACCAATCATTAGACTGCATCAATAAAGTGAAAATTTAAAGTTGGAGAAGAGGTAAGACGAGGAGATTCAATTTCTCCAAAACTGTTTTATGCAGTCCTGGACAGTGTGTTTTAAATTTTAAACTGGGATGGTATTGGAGTAAAAAATAATGACGAATATCTTAACCACCTGGGCAACGCCCTAGCCGAGCTGGTCTACCGGTTCCCGTAAGATCACCGAAGTCAAGCAACTCTGGGTCCGGTCAGTGTTTGGACGGGTGACCGTTTCAGTACTCCAGATGGTGTTGCCTGTGCGGCGTCCACCCAGCGTCGTGAGGCCAATTGGGGAGCTACCTGAATAAAGAGGTAGCGATCACAGTTGAGAGCTTCGGCTCTCCTCTCCCAACACGTCTGGTCAGCGTGGGAGCAGTAGACCACCTCCTCCCTCCGGGAGAGGCCTCATCCAGTTGTGGATTGAGTATGGCTGTATATTATTATTATCTTAACCACCTATGTTTAGGTGATGTTATAGTCCCGTTTGCTTCAAGTGCAGAAGCACTACAAACCAGAATTGAAGAATTGAGTAATGAGAGTTCGAAAATAGGACTTAAAATGATTTTAAGTAAAACAAAAGTAATGTGCAATCCACTTGCTGCAAAGAATGAAATAAAAATTAGCGGAGAGAGACGATAGGCATAGTTAATGAATATGTTTATCTAGGGAAGCTGAAAACGTCGAATGCTAAGTTGATGGATTGAATTAATAGAAGGTGTAAAATAGCTTGGAGTTAGTTTGAAAGACTACACTTTATTTTCAAAAGCAAACTACCAATGTGTCTCAAACGTAAAGATTATAATCAATGTGTCTTACCTTGATGATGTACGGTTGTGAATCTTGGACGTTGAATGCGCAAACGACTCAAAGATTAAGAGTCACACAAAGAGGAATGAAGAAATACATCCTAGGAATAACCAAGAGTGACAGGAAAACAAATGAATGGATTCGCGCGCAAACAACGGTAGACTGCGAAGAAGATGAAGTGGAGATGGGCCGGTCACATAGCTAGAAGAACATATGAAAGTGGACAACAAATGTACTACATTGGATTCCTAGAGAAAAGAAACGACCGAGAGAACCTCCGAATGCAAGATAGGTAGATGAAATCACGCGTCTTTAGGAGCTACATGGATGAGGACAGCAGCAAATCGGAATATGTGGATAGAAAATTGGGAGGTTGAAGGCCTTCAACCAGCAGTGGATGAGAACGACTGAATATGATAATAATGATGATGAAAAAGTTCCGAAATGTGTTTCGTTATACATATACGAGTAAATTTTTATACCAAAATACTTCCTCTCCATAGATTATATGAAGAATGAATTAGTCCTTTGTTATTCATGAAATGTGGATAAATGAAATTAAGAAGCCTACATTCAATTCATGTTTTCAGAAGTGAGCCATATACGTTCATAAAAACAAGAGAAAACAATGAATATGGTTGGTTTCGTTCATATTATTATTACAACGCCTCCTATTATGGAACATTGCCTAATAAATATGTCTACTGGACAGCGATTTATTGAATGAAATCAGATAATACAAGTAGAATATCTAGGTAATTAGTCTGATAAATTTTCTACCCGAAAGGTTTTTGTGCCTTTGGTTTTCAGTTTCGATGAAATGTATTACACTAAATGGGTAACCGTAACACTTAATTACAATTAATTTTAAGGTGAAGTGACTTTCCATGCGTTTTTTCTCGTAGCTAAATACTAACTTCTCAAAGCAAAGAGAAAGGTTTTGCGGAAGTCATTTGAACATATTCATTACACTATACTTCTACATATTCTCCCTTCAGGATACAACGAGAAGTGCAAATAATACTTGCAGTATGAGATAAATAGCAGTGTAAGTTTATTTCGCAGTGACCTTTCACAATCACATTAACATCTTCTTTCATGGAAACAACATTGTAGAGACACAGTCAGGAAACATGCCATAAAGTAAGAATCGACCGACCCGTACTACTTGATTAACTTTTCGGTCTAAATGAATCTAGGCAATATGTTGTTCAGTGAATCATGGATAGGATTTTAATCAAATTATTTTATGTTCTAAGGAAGACTTTGGGAGTTTCAAACTATAGAGTGGATAATCTAAATTCTCTAAATGCTAATATTTATATTTATGTAACACCGTATTCAAACAGAACTTTATTGTAGTAGTATTTGTCAATCCAGCATCTATTCTATTTAGTACGTACGTATAGTCACAGGGGTAAAAAATGGCCTATAAGTACATTCTTATTCAGAAAACAATTTTAAAGATCACAAAACATGTGACAGCTCTGAATTAATGTCTACATCACAAGCTAGACCGTGAATTATTTTAATTTTACCTTCACTGAAATTCGTAGAAACAGAAACATTTATAGAGATATGTACCTTTGTAATTTCCACCTTTGATAAGTTGTTCCATTAAATTTTTATGTATGTACTTTCACAGAAATATGATTTGTCTGCTTTTTGACCATATTCAAAATCTCATGTAACCCCAACATCTTCAACTGCAAATGACCACTGGAAAGTAATATGTTTCGTGACTTTGTATTACAAGTCATACCGTTGTGGAATTCAATACCTGTAGGAGACTGATCTATGTCTTCCGATTTTAACTTATTGCAGACAGAACTCTTACAGATTAGTCCAACTATATATTTCCCCTCTAGAAATTTGAATAAATTTGATATGACTATAAAACCTTCTGAATATATCAAACTTCGATCACTACTTCACAACTGATGTCGCTTTTAAATTTTGTAATTTAGTTTATATAACCGTCGTTACTTGATTTTGTTTAGTCCACAGCGAAAAGCTTCAATTGTGGAGCATATTTCAAAAAGTACCAAATACATGTCACAAAACTTTAAGGACACTGTAACCTCTCTAAGATTACCCAAGCAAAATTAAGAGCTTTTTTGGTGAGGTACACAAGATGCACTAATGACCCCATGGTATTAGGAAAATGGCGGAAAACGTTTCGGTTAAAAACTATTCTCAAAATCACAAAATTCCTTGCTACAAGTTCATAATTTTATTTACAACCAAACTCCTCCAAAATTACAAGGATTCTTTTTTCAAAATTACAACAAAATTCATGTAATTCTACTTTAATATTCTAATCTATCAAGTATTTGAATTAATAAAATAAGTTGAACCAAACACAAAATAAATATATAATAACACTAATAAATATTGAAAAACGAGAAAGTCTATTGGTAGTATCAGATTTAAACCCCTAAACAGGAAATTTAAACTCTCAGAAAGCACTTTATGAAAAATACAAAAGGGAAGGTTGCTATTACTCAAAAGTTAATCGAAAATTGCCCTGCAACTCTTTCAAAATTCAAAAACGAAACAATTCTAAGCCTTATTTTAACTTCCAGTATTCAACACAAGTTTAATTAATCGAAGCAGTGATTTATTCCTGATTATCATTGTTACCTCCTTACAGGATAGTCAGTTATTCAGAGACAACTCATTCTTTCAACCAATTTACACCAAACGGTCTAATCTAATTTAAAGATTTTCAATCAATTTAAATAGCCCCAACTAACACCATCTAAAAAAGTTACCTCTTAATTAATTTGATTGTAGGTTTCCTTCAGAAAAAAAAAATATTTGAAAAAAGTCTAATTCAGAAACCATCTAGAAAACCGTCTCCCAAACTTCCATTCAAAAACCCAGATACGGCCTTGTACTATTCACGAGCACAAAACGAACAGCCATAAACTAAGCACAGCTCGCCAGGATAAACCTTGTACTCAGAATTCAAATTTCAATTGCGAAATTTAACAACATCATTCCTCGAAAATAATAAAAAATCGATTTGATCCTCTAGAAAGTAGAAAAGTAATTAGAAGAAATTACTTTTCAGCTCTTTCGCAGACTGCAGACCAAATTTCAGTCGAACTTGAATTCAAAATCAAGATATCTGCAAAAACCAAACCTGAATACACACACCCTATGCCCGAACAATATTTACAATACGCAATTTCAAAAGAAATCACAAATACAAACTGTTGAGGATCATCTCGAGCAACAACCTCAAAATTATTGAAAACCACACTTACTCTCAACGTGTGCTAGGACATCAATTTCAACAAAAACATACTCACTCTCAGCATGTGCTGGAACTTCATTTTCAACAGCCATGCGAGTTTGACAAAGATACGAGACACAACCTCGTTCTAAGCCTCAACAGAAATAATCACCATAATGAACAATTTCCAATAAAGGTCTCGTATCCATTACCATTAGAATTCGAACTCCACAAACTAGCCTGTGGTGACAATGGATCTCCGCAAAAAATAAAATAAAATATTGCAAAGCTGAAACTATAATTTGTTACAATATTGACTGAGTTTTTTATTTAAAATTCTATCCGTGTCTTCACAAATCGGATTCTGAACGGAGGCAACCTATTGATACTATTTCCATCGATAAAATTATAACCTGACTTGATCCAACATTCGACCTTTAGACCTAATTCCGAACCATCCTGGACATAAACAATAATCTAATCTATCAATATTGCTGTCAAAGTTAGTTGTTTGAAACGCTCCTTCACCAAAATGACTACCCGGTTTTTAACCAGTTTCAAATATCTTTATCCAATTAACAGCAATCACTTATCTTATTCTATCTATCCTTTTACAATGATTCAAACATGATTTTTTTTATCATGCCCCAGAAATGCCACATATAACTTATTTTTCAGTTCTTTTTGTTTGGTAACATTTGGAAAAAAACTCCGCAATTATTTAACACCCAATTTCATATTCTGTGATCACTTAAGCTACAAATGAATTTATTTCGGACGAACAAAAGATATATCAGAAAGAGGTTTAGAGAACGATTGGGATAGGATATTATTAAACACATGCTATTGAATGAAAAAAAAAGCATCAGAAAAAGTCCGTTAGATGGTTAGAGGATAGTAAAGCAATGACAAAGAGTATTACGTCAGAGTAGTAATCGTTGTTGATTTATTCTGCAGTAATTTAAATGATAATGACTATGGAAATTTAAACAACCCTGCAGAAACATCATTCGACTGTTAGTCGCATATATAAATAAAATGTTATTCTCCATTTCCGGCGTTGTTCTGTTGTTTTGCATTTAGCTTTATATTCTGTTATTTTTCGATAATGTTTAATTCTAGTTTAAAGAAGTACTTTCATGTAATTCTGCCTGTTAGAATTCTAGCCACCGTATCAGCAATCTGCACGCTTACACTTTGAATTACTTTGCAATTAATCTCTGTTTTAGGGTTTTTTGATTTGCAAATGCCTTAATCAGTTCCACGAAACTTCGTTGTTTGAAAAAATTAAATTTTGTTTAATAGTTTCTCTTGAGTTTATATAATGCTAGCAATAACAAACTGGAAATTTCAAATTTTAGTAAATCTGCTCTCCTTGTTTTTCTCGGTTCCTTGGTGGATACCCAGCATCCCACGAAAGTCAGCTGATATAGACCAATGATGTTCTTGTTGCATGCAATCAACGTATTAAGTAAAGTTTTCGTTGAGTACTTCTGCAAATGTTGTCGATAGAAAGCCTGTCTGAAAAGTATCCGACCAGGGGCCAGGAAAATATAACTGCATAGCTAGTGTGTCTCAGTTCCTAATCACCTTCGAAATAGAATCTTCAGCTTCCACACACTTCATCCAACGATCCTACAATTGTTTGAAGCGTGCCTGGAACGCAAGAAAAAGCAAGAACTTACAAGAAGCCTTGACGTTCTGCAGGAATGCCCTTCCTTGCCGGTAAAGTATGGATCCAGGGCGAGTAATGGACCTGGGTGTTATCGTCATATAGGTTCCACTTTCGCAAGCCCACAGGTTTGATCTTTTACGAAGAACTGTATCGCACAAGCGGCAGAGAACGTAAGATAGTACTCATTCGTAACTGTTTGTACTTCTGGTACTCATTCGTGATGCACAATACCACCGTTGCGAAAGTTTACATCATCTGGTGGGGATGGATGCTTCTATAGTTTTCTTTGAACCTATTGTACTATTCTTTTATTTGTGTACTCTTCAAGACATTGCCACCAACAGCTGGTTGAATTTTGCGTATTATTTATGCTTGGCTATTTCCAAGTTTCTGAAAAAACTGTATGCAGTATCGTTGTTTCACACGTTCTGTCATTTTATCCAAGTAGAATTACGATGAAGAAGAACTAGAAGAACAAGAAGAACGTCACTATTTGCCTTAGAAAATTTAAAGTCGAATACGTTTCAGAGAGGCCTTGTATACTGGCTTTTTATTCTATTTTCAAGTTTCGTGCTTCTTGTTTCTCCTGAATTTTACGGAGCTTTAAGAAATCTATTATTGATGTAATACACAATAACATCGTCAATAAAGGATATTGCAAGTAAATATTTTAGAATGAAATGCACACCCTATGAACAATTTATTATTTATACAGATCTTCAAAATGTCAAGGACAAGAGTAAAAAATACATCTAAACTCAGCAACGCTGTAAAACTTTTAGCTAAAATAAATGTGATAAATGCTTATCAAAAAATTAACTGCTAATTTCTTTGAAAAACATACATGCTATTGAAAACATAAACATAAGTTGTGGGTTTCACCAACCCTCACTAAAAATCATTATTTAACGCCTTCAACGAATGATATAGCTCTTAAAGTTAATACACGATTCGTTAAATTCGATACTAAAGGATCCTTAACGAAGTTTGGTGAAAGTCATGGTAAATAAATCCTAT
Source organism: Lepisma saccharinum (assembly GCA_022664845.1). NCBI lineage: Eukaryota > Metazoa > Arthropoda > Insecta > Zygentoma > Lepismatidae > Lepisma > Lepisma saccharinum. The sequence goes on along the minus strand of JAGDQP010002720.1, from coordinate 72,476 downwards.
CAGATGAAGAAAAAATGTACATCCGTTTTGTTCTATGAAATTTGTACTCTGATTTTATTCCATTCTGTTACTAAGGCACTCCATGCACTTTTATATGTATAGTGTACAAATTCCTTTAACGGACGGTGCTGTACATTGAAACTTATATCTTAAAAATTCCTCTTTATTTGTTGTCACCCTATAGATTATATGCAAGCTGTTGATCCAATGGAGACATCTCAGGACCTCTTGGGATTACCTCGGCTACTTTAAGTTGATTAATCTTATTTCCAAACTGAGACAAACCATATTCCATATGCAGCCCTAATACCTTAGACTAACGTCCTCAAGGTGCGAAAGTCTTTATAGCTAATAATGATAATACTTACTTTGGAATGAAAAACAAGATTAAAATGCATATAGCTTCTTTATTATAAAAACTCCGATAACCAGAGGATAAACACCTATTTATGCTAGTCCGATAGACAAACTTTGGATTTACAGTGCATACAAGTCTTTATATAGCCTTTTACAATGGTTTATTACATGGGTATGTTTAAATTTTTAGACCTAATTAGGTTAATAGCAAACCAATCAGAAAATAATTCATGCATCGTTAAAGTTACATCACAGGCCACCAACAATAAACTATTGTATCAATACACGGACGTACTGTTTATAAAAGCATCCCCAGGTGACGGATAGGGGAATGCCGTCTAGATCTGGTGAGTACCGGAAATATTTCGTGGCGGAACGAACCCAGTACTTCTGCCTTGCAGTTAGTAGAGCGATCTACAAAGGCTAGGAAGAAAAAAAACTATCATGGTGAGCAGAAGCAGCATCACCATTACCACTCTGAGACTGAAGATGTATGACATCGACAAGGCTCAGAGATGGACAGAGGATGACATCTTAAATGTCTACTTTTACTGCGAGGTCGTAGAGCTGACAACTCTACACCGCTAAAACATGTTAAGAAATAGTAACAGATGGTTCATGGATTCTCCTAGGGTAAAATATTCCGGAGGTAAACTAGTCCCTCATTCGGATCTCCGGACTGGGAATACTTCTGGGGCTACACGAGCAGGATTAAGAAAGACTTTAGAATAGAAACGTGGGACGCACGAATGTTATACAAAACGGACGCTTTTCAGGTGGCGGTATGCAATACTGAGAAGTACGAGCTAGACATATTAGCGATACAAGAAGTTCGGTGGGAGGGTCAGTATAGCATCCGACAGGGTAAGTATACTTTCTCCTATGGTGGAACACAGTCTCACGATTTCGGAAGAAGTTTCCTCATTAAGAACAGTATCCTTCAGGCGTTTCAAAATATAGAGTTCGTAAACGAAAGATTATCGTATGTTACTATACGTACTCGATGGGGCAACACGGTTTTAATATATGTCTATGCTCCGACCGAGGTTGCTAATGATAACGACAAACATATATTTACGATGATCTAGAAAGGCTGTTTGACCGATTATCGAAGTATAATTCGAAAATTGTGTTGGGTGATTTCAATGCAAATGTAGGGAAGGAAGAAAAATATAAATCTACCATAGGCAAATACAGCCTTCATGAAAAGACCATCAACAATGGAGAAAGACTGATAACTTTCGCGATTTCGAAAACCTACTGATAAAGAGCACGCACTTTGAACACAAAGACATATACAAATATACATGGGTATCTCCGGACGGCAAAACTCTCAACCAAATCGATCACGTATTAGTAGGCAGACGAAGCCAAATAAGCTTAATGAACGTTAGGTCGTACAGAGGAGCGAAAAGTGAGACCGATCACCAATTAGTGATCAGAAAAGCAAGGGAAAAGTTATTCATCGGGAACAGAGAAAACAAAGGAATCAAAACAACTGAAATTTGAAGTTAAACGATTAAATAATCCGAGCATAAAAGAAACTTACCAATTCAAACTCTCAAATAGCTTTGAAATCGTAGAGGACTCGAGTAATAATAATGATGATCTTAATAATGAAATTGATGTAAGTAAGATGTGGGAGGCAATTCGTGAAGCAGTTAAGAGCGCAGCAAACGAACGTGTAGGTGAAAAGAAACAACAGAAAAACAAACCTTGGTTTGATGAAGAATGCCTTAATCTTCATGAGGAACGAAAACAAGTTAGGCAACAATAGCTAAGTAATAAAAGCGAAGCAAATGCCAACGACTACAGTGAAGCGAAACGAAACGCCACATGCGGGTTCAGAAACAAAATTCGAGAATATCTGACGCAGAACATTCAGAAGGTAGAGGAAAACGGCATGATAAATAACATACGAGATCTATACAAAAGGGTAAACTTGTCAAGAAAAGGTTACCAGCCGAGGTTAAGAATGATTAGAAATGAACGTGGATAACTTCAGGCTGATCCGACTAAGATTGTCGATGTGTGGAAAAGCTATTTCGACAAACTTCTTAGTGTACACCACGGGGAACAAACAGAGGAATTTTAAATCCATACCGCAGAACCGTGAATTCCCGAACTTAGCGAGATCAAAATGTCGGTAAAAAATTAAACAATTTCAGATCACCAAGAATAGACAATATTCTAACCGAATTAATTAAAGCGGGGGGAACGGCACTAATCAAAGAACTACACAAATTGATAAGTGCTATATGGAGAAAGCAGGAGCTTCCAGAGGAATGGAAAACCTCAATTATGATTCCGATTTATAATAAAGGCGATAAATCGGACTGTAATAAATACCGCGGAATCTCGTTACGTCCAACCTGTTACAAAGTATTCCGTAATATTCTGTTAACACGTCTATACGTAGATTAAATAACTGAAGATCACCAATGTGGATTTAGAAGAAATAGATCCACGTTGGATCCGATAATCGCTTGGACACAAATTTTGGAGAAGAAATGGGAATACAATGGGACGGTTTACCAACTATTCATTAAGAAAGCATCTGATCCTATCAAAAGGGAAAATTTATACAGTATCCTGGTACAATTTGAATTCCGAAAAAAAACTGGTTCAACTATTGAAGATGTGTCTCAGCGACCCAATAAGCAGAGTATGGATAGGAAATAATGTGTCAGATAGTTTCTAGATTTGCAACGGAGTGAATCAAGGCGATGCCGTATCACAACTAATGTTTAACTTTGCGTTAGAATATGCGATTTTAAAAATTAAAGGGGACAAAAGGACTATCATTGAATGGTTTTAATCAACTGTTTGTATATGCGGATGATGTAGATTAAATAGGGGACGATATAGATGCACTACAAAGCAACACCGATGTCTTAGTAGAAGCGTGCGATGAGATAGGTCTACAGCTAAACATAGATAAAACAAAATACGTGATAATAAGCCGAAACACAGGGAATGAAGGAAATAAAAATATAAGAATTAGCAATCAGGTCATAGAGAAAGCAAACAAATTTAAATACATGGGAGCATACATAACAAGCAAAAATGAGGTCACAAAAAAAAATAAAAAGTCACTTAGTATCGGGCAACACATGTTTCTATTCAGTCCAAAAACTTCTAACATCGCGATTAATATAAAGGAAATTGAAATCTGAAATATACAGAACGATTATAATGCCGCTAATACTTTACGTTTGCGAAAGGTGGAGTACGACCATGGCAGGACATATATTACGTGTATTTGAAAATAAGTTTTTGAAAAAGATGTACGGGTGAAAACCGGACGAGAAGCCGGGAGAATTGAGGAGACTGCATAATGAAGAACTCCACGGACTGTATGATTTACCAGATGTTGTAAAAATAATGAAATCGCGACGACTAAAATGAGCAGGTCCTGTAGCTCGGATGGAGGAAAAACGAAGATTATATTATTTCCTGGTTTGAAGGCTGGATGAAAAGAGACCATTGGAAGAACCGAGACATTCTTGGGAGGACAATATTAGAAGAGGTCTTCGAGAAGTATGAGTTCGTGATGAAAACTGGCTTGGAGTTACCCAAGATAGAATCCAATGGCGAACGTTTGTTACTGCGGCGAAGAACTTGCGAGTTCCATAAGCCATAGAATTAGTTAGTTAGTTAGAGTTGTACTAAAGCCGTGTGCAAAATTATATAAGTTTTAGCGTGAATTTTACACTTTTTGCTACAACAATGTTCATAACCTCAAAACTATAAAATATATTAACATCAAACTTTCAGGACATCTAGAGCACATACGAGATTATATCTATATATAATTTGAATATGTATAAACATATACGAGAGTAAATTATATGTAATTATGAGCATGTACTAGGCCTTTGTACATGAGCATAAACGTTTACATACTTCGTGAGATTACTCGGACGTAAGCCATAGTGCTGTTACTGTCCATAAAATTAATTTTATCTTATCAGAAATCCAGAATGATATCGTACAGTAGGACTAATTGGTGATGAATGTGTGGATTTTTTTCCATACTGGGATCCACCATGAGAATAGATCACTTTTAAAAGGTTGGTAATGGATTGGAATTTTATAATCATTAAACAATTTATCTTATAATATAAGAGGATTGCAAGGATTAATTTATTAAATGTACCAAATGACGGGGTTCTTGATCATATCTATAATCTTTATCTTTCCACTGTAGTGTCAAAAATGTTGAAGTACGCGTAACAGAGGGAACATTTTCGTAAGACTCCGTAAAAACGAAGAGTTTTAAACAGCACAATTCTTTTAAAAGGCACAAATATTTTGTTTCGGAATATGCTGAAATTGTATGTGAAAAGAAAAAAATAACTCATGTTACTGATAGCTTAACTAATACAAGAAACTACCGACAAGCATGATAACAGAAATCGACTTTTCACCAGTACACTGGCCAAATGTTTGGTAGAGTTTAGAAAACGTACAGATTTTAATTCGTAAAAGCAAATTTTAATCTAGCTTGTATGCACGTTTTTGTCATTTTTACTAACTTTATTATGCTTTGGAGTTTCTACTATTAGAACTTATTGAATAGTGGTAATTCTCTGATTTTCCTTTCTAAAGTTTATATGCCACAATAGGAGTGTATTCTGCCGTATATACAATATGGCATCCAATGTACAGTTCTAGGTAAAAGTATTCATTACCCTATGCCTTTGGAATATGTATCGTTAAGTAATGTTGAATTATTTAATAGTAGATAACTTTTAAACCTAACCATGATTTTTCCCCTGGAATATACTTTATTGAGTCAATTATTATACTTCTTTAGTATTAAGATTTAGAAAACGAAGCAACGAAATAATCGTAAAATAAACTGAACAAATATCTGTATGATACTGTAAATGCAACAACGATTCTCATATAATGAGATACATCACTGTATTCCAGTTTTTCTTTAACACCATTCCTTATTTGAAATTTACCCCTTTGGAAAGAGTCTTAATATGCACTATCAAGATTCAGGTGACTTCTGCTCCAAACCACCTTTTCATAGTATTCCTGTTACTTGCCAATAATATTATATATTTTTTTTTCCTCTAAATTTAAAGCAAAATACCTGTTTGTTTTTTAGATGCAACCAATGAAACAACTTAAGTTACATGCACTACAAAACAAAATATTACAATTTTTAAAATCTTAGGGATTTCTAAATTGACTTAGATACATTTGGGTAAAATCAAGGTTAAATAGGCTGACATAGAAATATAACTAATGACCACATCATCTTGCCTTCTTATAAATCGTAATGAATTTTAACACGAACTTTTTAGTATTATGAGCGAACTTAACGTTTTTATAGGTTTACAATTTAGAATAACGTCTTGTTACGCAATGCATTGCATGTTTAACTGAAAGCAATAAACTTTGGCGGAATTTACATGCATCAAGGCTTTTAAAAACACTTCATTAAATACCTTTCTTGCAATAAAGGCTACGATTATCTCCTATAAACACACTTCATGATATGTCTATACAAGCGCATAATTTAATTAAACAATAAAAGTATTCCTTTTAACGTATCCAGATTAAATCTTATATGGAATCTAATAATATTTTTAAATATAATTAAAACACTCTGTGCGCTCAAAGAATATGCATCACAGGCGCCTAAGTATAAAAGTGACAGTTTGCTTTTTTCAAATGTAAAGGCAAACAGTTGAATGTAAATAACAAATTCAGGTGATAAAAACTCAGGAATTAGAATGATTTTTTCATCTAATAGAAAAATATTACGTAATGAGTAATGGAATAGTTACAGTGGACTTGGTAAGATTTTTATGCTTGTTCTGATCTTTCAAATGAAGAATATAATTAACAGAATTGTTATTTTCGTTAAAGTTCTTAAAATTCTTTTTCCTCTTTCTCTCCAGTTCTATTTGGATCGTGTCATAAATAGACAGCGTTTTTTTTGTTCTATAAATTAAATTTTAGGTATCTAAAATATACATTCTGAAATTAGGTATAGAAAGGAAAAATGAGATCTTAAAATATGATTAAAATTATACTTTTCAGACAGTGGTACACATGTCCTTAAAATGAAAATATGTATAGCAATAAATTGCACAGAAATCCTCGCACTCCAGCACAGTGATTACTAAATTTATTGAGGATTGAATGCCTAAACTCAATTGTTTACTACTTTACTACAAGACGGACATTTTTTTGAAGTTTAGAAAACCAATCTCAAAGAGATTTTTTAATCATTTTGGTAGACCTACGGTGGGTTAGTTACACTATTTATAACAAGTTTTACCTGGACCGTCTTTTATTAAAATGTCAAGCTAAATTGTTGTTTTTTGTTGTACTGAGGTGTAACTTTCTAACTTACATACACACTCGAACTTGACAACACATAGCGAAAGGCCGTAACTCAGTTGGTCGAATGTTGGTTTAGCATTAGGAAGGTCCTGGGAACGATCTGAAGGGTCGACTATTCTGCAGACATTTTCTCAGATTTTCTCATGCCTGAAGGACATAAATAAAAATTCAAGTTAAAAATTCGCAACACACAGAAAATGTAAATATATGTAAGTATACTTGATAAAGACATTTTCAATCGATATCTGCTTGATTCCGCGTAGTCTATCTCTTATACGGGGAAGGTGCCGAGGTGCGTCTAGGTGTGAAAGTTACGTAAGATGCATATAAGTTTTCCTAAAATAATTATACTAATTTTACAAAAGACTGAATTTCTGGGCCTCTCTATATACGTCCCAGCATGCAGTATTGAAAATGTACCATGAAGGAAACAAAGATTATGCTAAAACTGATTTTAATGCAATAACAAAATATCCTATCCTCCTTGTTGCATATTTGACAGAAGTTAATTTTTTCGTCTGTTGTGAAGCATGCTAAAACTTGTATCCACTGACGAATTTGGAACTGGATATTTAGACATCCTGCTACAATATTAACTTTAATTTTGACGTTTGACTTACGCGCTCCGTTGTCTCGAAATCAACTGCACGCATGACGAAATCATGTACTTTCCTCCTGCTCGTGACATTGTACTCCCCACCCCACCTCATACTGCACAGTGGCTTGCAGCTTTAAAATAAACAGGCGGGGTCGACTTATGACTCCCCGTAATACTGTGCTGTTGTTATAATTTCCCTGTTTATCTTAGATGTACATAACATTGGTGGAAATGGCCAAATTTGTTTATGTAAAATATGCAGATGTAGGCAGTAACGTTGAAATGGGTGCATTGAGGCATTACAACATTTGTGGGATTCGGTATAATTTCTAATGAAATGTACATATATAACTTAATTTTCAACTAAGTACTAAGGATAAAATAGGATTTTACCTAAAGATCCGCGGTCAAGTTATAATACACTTGAATTCTGTCCATTGAACATTTTTTGTTATGATTGGTACGAAACGTGAAACTGACAAGCTGGGTATTAATTGAATTCATTTATGGCCTTTAGGCATCTTTGGATCAGACGAATATACACTAGGAGGGAGGTAGAGAAGGTAGCTGCCAGCGCCTTACTTAAAGTGCCATCCTGGCATTCGCATTTGAACCTGAGGGAAAAAATCTGGGAAACTCCCGTTAGGATAGTATATCGTGGAGTTCACAACCACGTACCTATCCATTGTCAATCCAAATTTTTCGACTTTATCACCTGGACCACGAGAGCTTGGTGAGTTTGTTTTTAAATTGACCTTTATACAAATATAAATTCTCAAAATACAGAAACATTGTATTGCTCATACGTAGCTCGATTTTCATATTCTGACAAAGACAATAGTGACTAAGTCAAAAAGCATTGGAAAGCTTAGAAATAGCTGTTCAATTCATGTAACTATCGTAAGTCGCTTGGAACAAAATTGAAGAGTTTGAAATGGTAGCAAGTAAAACAAAAACTATATAATATAACGAAAAAATAAATTAATATACAATAACAAACGTTTCAACGTTTCAAAACACAGATTAATTGAAAAACAAGAAACAATAATATTAATGGCTAAAGCATAACATTATTAATTAAAACTAAATTGTTATTGTTTAGTTACGGTGGAAGGTTTTTTACTAATTGCTTACTAAAAAGGGCGTTTTGTAAAATGTTATTGCAGAACACATATCAATTATTCCTTGTTTATTTAATGGTCTCTTCACATTATTTATCTTTTCCTGTTGAAGTTTTCCTCTAACTAACAAATCAACTACTAATCCACCTTTAACATAATTTGTAATTTTGTATATAAACTTCTCAAACATATGTATTTCTTTCTTGTTACTAACCCATTTGGGATTTATTCTCCTTCCTTCTATTTCGAATATTTTAAAAAGATTTTGCCCCTGTGTGCAACTGGGTTGCAAATCCGCTGTTACCAAGTTGCCAATGAAAATCGAGGAAATAAACTTATCCAATATGTTCAAATATTTTATTGTGTTTTATATAGAAAGAAGCAGTTAAGTTATTTTTTAAAAAGGTTTTCCATCCGTCAATCTACTGGTTAGTAATTTTATCCCGCATTAGATTTTTGCAGTCCAAAGTATTATATTATAAAAATGGGGAATCATCACATTAGAAAGGAAACAAAATTTCAGATCACCATTTCAACAGAAGGAAAACCAGTTTGAAAAATCAAAATCTGGTCGCATGTTGGAGAAACATTTATCAAGTATAGACTAGATATATTACAAGAAGAAATTCGAGACACGTCACTTTGGAAATTAACACTTCATTTAATATGCGGCTGAATTGCGAGGAGTGTAGAGACCTTTCAATTACATCTGACGATTAGCGAATATTTACAAAACGTGTTGTTTTTTTGTTACTAATCCAGGTCGCAAATATCTGCTTATTCGTTAAGATTTACTGTCAGTATGTTAAATACGTAACCAAAAGCAACGTCTTGTACCTTACAATTTACGAACTTAATTTAAGTTGATCGTGAGCGTTTAGCATGGTCTTCAAATTATAAAATTCACTAGAATAGGTATCAAAGAAATACCATACATTATTTTGGAAATATATGTTCCATTTATGCATTTAGTACAGAAGTTTACCTTACAGGTCAAAGTAAGTTTACATTACCTTACATTACAGGTCCTTAATTTGAGACAAATAACTCATGGATGTCGAATAATAAATACTTTGAAGGGAAGTAAACCCAAAGTTTCTCTATTTAGCATCCAAATGAACGCTATGGAGTCCAATCAAATTAATGTTAAAATAACTATACTGCCTGGAAGCAATAAGTAGTCATGTCCGATGACATATACTAGGAAAAACATTACAAACAAAGCTAAATCAGTATATTCGAAACGTAGAGAAGCTATGCAACATTTCACATATTATCTAATTATTTTCCTGGTATATTATATTTGAAATGAGTAAAACATATATTTGTACAATTATGGACGAAGCATATTCAACATAAACAAAGATATAATATTTAATGACAGAAATGAACTCTAATAATAAATTACACGTGCACTATTATGCCCATTCTTCTGCAACACTACTAAGTAAGAAATATCCTGTACACAGATCATCTAGTCATTCATATTTCTGTTTACTGAATGTGACATCTAGAAAGCATGGTTGGAGCAAAACAATGCAACTATTAATATTGCCATAGCTCACACAGTTTCTGGAAGACTTCTTCAGAAATCGCATCTTCTCTTGGAGGCTCGGTGAGTTCTGTCTAGTTTCGGATGTGTATACCTTATTTCTTCCTGTAAGAACAAAAGAAAAAAAAATCACAGCACAAACCATAGGGAAGGTCTTTGTCAACATGCAGAAGTGTGTTAAACACGGGGCTCATGTCAGACAGATCCTGTAGAAACCAATTTAACGTGGGAAGTTTTAATTTCAGTGCAAAGCCCTTTATTCGGCCACCCTTTATTTGACACTTAAAACTAAATCAGAGTTAAGAGTTGGATTCCATAGTTTTGGACACACTCTTTTCGAAAATGATACTAATTCGATTTAAAACTGACATAAATAATAGTAAATAAGGATCGAATTTAGCTTTCCATTGCAAAACTTGCTACATATCTTCACCGTGTGGCTTCAAAACTTGCCTTATCCACTCCGACCAATCACAGGAATCATTGGATGTTCGAATTATGGGTATTTACATTTGACCAGAATGGCTCTAGCTGGGCCAGTCTGCTTTTCTTACTCTGCTATAGATTATATTAGAATGAATTATCAAGAAATCAATTATCAATCAAGTCAGTTATCAAGAAATCAAAGCTAAAATTGGAAACTAAAGCAGGAAGAAATAAACAAACTTAAAAAGGTAAGAGAAATCTAAAATAAAAATGTACATAATGATGATTCTGCCGCTAACATTTTATGGCTGCAAAAGTTGAAGTACGACACTGGCAAATAATAATAAATTTCTTTTTTTGTTTTAGAATAAGGTTTAGCAGAGAGATATATGGGCCGAAACGGGACGAGATGACAAGAGAATAAAGGATACTACATGATGAACAACTACACAGACTGTATGATTCACTCGACATTATAAGAATCATGAAATAATGACGGATAAGATGGACACGATATGTAGCTCGGAAGGGGGGCGGAATCGAAGATTGCATTCTTTTCTAGGCAAAACTAGAAGGTAAAACGAAAGCGATTGAGGAACCAATCAAAATTAAAGAACTTGAGGTAATCAACCAGCAAATAGGGCACACAAAATTGGAATTAAAAAGGAAAATCACGAATCTAGAAGAAATTATGGACATGACTACGGAACTTGGAATGCTCAAGAATGTAAAAGAACAACAAACTGCAACACCAACAATTAGTTTCGCTGAGGTATTGAAAAAAAAAACAATAAAATACCTGAGAAGACAAGGTTAGTTGGGACAAATAAAAGAAATACCAAACCCACGATAATGGTGAAAATAAGGGAGGGCGAAACATTGGAAAAAGCACGGATGCGATTGACAAGGACCATCAAATGTGAGGGTAAAACAAATGTCTAAATCTTACAAACTAAATAATCGCTGATCCTGCAAATGGCGTCTACGCAAGACGAAGAAAAATTAATCAACGTTTAAAAGTTTTTTCAAAATCTACGATTTCCAAACATAGTGGAGGTTCATATTCATTAGTCCTTTCGATAACTTTATTCAATGTTTGTATGTGGTCCATTGTACTAAATCCACGACAAAATCTGGCTTGTTCCCTGTTAAAATCCAAGTCCTGTTCAATACGATTCAAAATAACTTTGGTGAACATTTTGTATAGAACTGACAGTAAACTAATTGGTCTGTAGTTTTCGACGCGTTCTTTGTCCCATTTGGTGTATAACACAATTATAACAGCACTATTCCAACTTGAGGGTATTTCTCTTTTCCTCAGGCACATTGAGAATAATTTCGTAAGTGCCTCTTTCATCTTTTCACCTCCCTATTTAAACAGCTCTGCTGCGAGTCCATCTTCTCCTGGTGATTTTCCGTTCTTCATCACTCCAAGTACGTTATCAACTTCTTTCATTACGTCTGGGACATTTACTTCATTTCCTTCTGAGTTTTCACTTCCTAGCTCTTTTTGGAAGTAGTACAATCCCCTGTAGAAATTTTCAAATATTTTAATAATCTCTTCCTTATTTCGTGTTACGGTCTCGTCTGCTCTCTTAACTGCAATTATTTGCTTTTTCCCTATCATGAGCTACTGTTTGGCTTTTTTCAGGCTCTTGTTTTCCTCGATTGTGTTTCTAACAAGATTTTCGTTATATCTTCGTGCATCCTCCCTTATATTCTTCCTTACCGCTTTATTTAGTGCTATATACTCAATCCTCTTTAGTAGTTTTCCTCTTCTTTCATTTCCCTTCTTCTCTTCATCAAGAGTTTAGTTTCTTCTGAGATTATGCTCTCTTTTTTTTCTGGTGTCTGCTATTTCCTTGGTTATTTCTCTTATTATCTCAGTCAGTATTTTATTTCTGCTATTGATGTCTTCTTCATCCTCTAACTCTGCCAAGGCTCTGAACCTGTTGCTTAGTTCTATCTCGAATGTCTCTCTGCTTTTCCCTAGATTTTTCAGGTCTAAAAGTGTTGTTTTTCCTCTGATAAGCTTCTTTCTCTTAAGTCTAGTATTTAGTGTCAGTTTACATCTCACCATCCTCTGATCACTCGAGATTTTGAAACTGTTCAGAACAGACACGTCTTGCTGAATTTCCCTGTTATTCGACAGAACGTAGTCTATTCCGTTTTTGGTCCCATTTGGGCCTTTCTATGTCCACTTCCTCTGGGACGGTTTCTTAAAAAATGTATTGGAAATGAACAGTCTGTTGACTTCTGAGAATTCCACTAACTTTTCTTCTCTCTTTTCTTTCTTTTACCAAATCCAAAGTTTCCGACTTTCGTGTCACTGCTCTGGTCGGTTCCTACTTTCGCATTGAAGTCTCCCATTACAATTTTGTAATGCGATTTGCTACTATCCAAAATCTTCCGTATCTCCTCGTATAGGTCTTCGATTTCCTCCTTCGGGTGTGAGGTTGCTGTAGCATACACTTGTATAATTTCCATACTGTATCTGTTGTGTATCTTTATTACTACCCGTGCGATTCTATCTGAAATTCCTTCAATTTCTATGATCCGTGACTTCAGGTTTTTATTAATTATAAAGCCAACGCCTATCGGTTTTACATTTTCTGTTCCTTTAAAGTAGAACGTGTGGCCCGACGGTAGTTCCAACTGTGCTTAATTTTTTCTCCACACTTCTGATAGTCCTATGATGTCCCACTTAATCCTTGTTAGTTAATTCTGCAATTCTTCTAATTTGTCCTCTTCTGTAAGTGACTGACAGTTCGGGGTCGCCACGCATGGGTCCGTTCGAGTAGCCGTGTCGGTGTCCTGGCAATCTACAGTCGAAACCAGGTCATTTTGACCCTCTTGGTTTCTGCATGACTGACCGCTGCCGTTGTCAGCTGCATTCCATCCTCCGGACAATGAGGTCCTCTGAGGCTGTTTTCTTACTTGTACCATCATGTGTAAAGAAAGGATGAATGCTGACATTTGACTCACCACGCTGTCTACTAATGCGGGTTGGTGAGCAGCACATCCATGTTCGTTCGCCAAACAGTTTCTTGGGTAGTAACAGGCCCACGACGTGAACGTATCGATTGGGCATTAGGCGTCTACCCCAGTCAGCTCACTTAAGCCTTAGCAAGAGGAATTAATGGGTCTCCTCCCAGTTAGTGGCAGAAGACTTTTGGGGCGACATTCCCGGTTTGCCTTTCCTGTTCCGGTTTCCCGGCCATATATATATATATACCAGGTGTGTGCATAAGTTTTGGCCGTTTTTTGGTAAAGAAAACACGTAATTTTCAAGGGAAAGTAATTTTGTTTTATTCAAAATATTGGCCATCGGCTTCTACACATATCGCCCATCTTTCAGGTAGTTGATGCATAAAATGCCAGGAAAACTGCTTGTCTTTTGCGGCAAACCATTCGTCGAGCCATTTTCCAGCGTTATCGAAATTGCTGAAGTGCTGCTCTGCGAGCGTGTGCCCCATTGATGCTTAGAGGTGATAGTCAGATGGCGCCAGGTCTGGGGAGTACGGTGGGTGCGGAAGGATGTCCCATCCAAGCGATTTCAAGGTGTCTTTTACTGGTTTTGCTGTGTGAGACGGCGCATTGTCGTGTAACACAATCACTTTGCCATGTCTTCGGGCCCATTCCGGTCGTCTTTCGAGCAATGCGTGATTTAAATTAATCATTTGTTGGCGATAGCGTTGTGTATTAACGGTTTCGCCGTACTTCAAGAGTTCATAATACACAATACCGCTCTGGTCCACCAGACACAAAGCATGGTCTTCTTTTCGAAGCGATTTGGCCTTGGTGTTGAAGGACGGGCTTCGCCAGGTGAAAGCCACGATTTTTTTCCGCTTCGGGTTTTCAAGATAAATCCATTTTTCGTCACCCATCACATTTCGATACAAAAAGGATTTTCTTTCGTGGCGTTGAAGCAGCATTTCACAAGTGACTTTGCGATTTTCCATTTGATGTTCATTCGAATCGTGTGGGACCCACTTACTCAGTCTTTCACATTGAAATCACCACTTTTTAATTGTCGAAACCGTGTCTCACATGTTCTAATCGATGGAGCGTATTCACCATATGTTTCTACCAGCACACGATGACTTTCAACACGCTTTTTCTTTTGATTAAATAAGAAAAGCAATGCGTGTCGCAAATGTTCTTTTTCAGGCACAAACTTCGACATGATCACTGAACGATAAAACAAAGACGCTAGTGTTTGGCGGACTCAACTTGTGTGTGTTTGTAGTTTAATGTCAGACGAACAAAATGACGTATGTGTCAAATGAATACGCTGCGTACATTTCGCTGGTGCCATCTCTTAGTTAAACCGGAAACTACTTATGCATACACCTTATATATATAATAAATCACAGCCATATTCAATCCACTAGTAGATGAGGCCTCTCCCCGAAGGGAGGAGTTGGTCTACTGCTCCCACGCTGACCAGACGGGTTGGGAGAGGAGAGCCGAAGCTCTCACTGTGATCGCCACTGTCTTTTATTCACAGCAGCTCCCCAATTGTCCTCACGATGCTGGGTCAACACCGAAATATTTGAGCCCCCACCGGGAATTGAACCCGGGACCGCTCGCACTGATATATATATATATGTAGTAGAAAATTATGAGGGGAATCCTCAGATGAAAACAAGAAACGTGGTTCATATAAACTAGTCAGTCCTGAAACATCTAATTTTAGCTTTAAGAAGATTTCCAAATTATAGAATATGATATGAAACATACTTTAATGTATCATTTTTGATTGACCGAGAAATTTACCATTATTGAAACCCCTTTGGACGTGTACATTGAATTATTGTATCTAAAAAACGAACAGGATTTCGATATGTATCTATAGGAACAGTTTTCTTATTTAGAATTCAGTAATTTTCCTGACAGATATGTAAAAGTATTAGTTGACCACCATCTACCATAACGCGTACTTTATTGCTGAATTTACTATTTTTTTGTATTTATACTTTTAAGGGAAATATATTAGAGTGCAATTGTGAAGGCTGACACCATATATAATCATTCCATAATAATTTTGTGTTCTTTTCGTAGATCCACTTACAAAACACTGCTGAAATTTTCAAAACCTGAAAGGAGGAGACTATGAGAGTTTTACGCTTCATTCTTGCATTTGATTGTTTTATATTATTGGTAAGAGTAACAAATATTCAAGTATTTTTCTCTATGTTTTTAAGAATTTCACCTTTTTAAATTTACTTTATCGTCAACACAGTATCGGAAATAGTTTATTAATTTTTATGTGATACAAATAAATACATTAATTAATGTAATTAGTGCATTTGAACATTCATTTACATTCATAGCCTCCGTCATTTTAGAACCTTTACTATGTATTATAAGGTTTTGACTTAATAATTTCTTCAATTTTGTTCATCTAGAATTCAAATAAGATAGGACTGCCTGAGCTTTGGTGCCATCAAGGACATTTTTACTCTCACTAAATATCCTCCTAAACAATTCTCAAATTTTCGTGAGACATTCTCAACATTCAGTCACTTAATAATTCCTACACTAGTGGTTTTCAACGTACTTCACTCGGGTCCATCATATGACCTGACACGAACGGCTAGTTACTCGGTCTTGCGTGCGCTAAGCTTATCTTGTTCTGTTTTAAAAGTAAATATTGACTGAAATAATTTGAATTACTTTAGCCTGCAAAATCACGATTTCATAATTTTGCGACACGATGTTTCAAAAGGTGTCCCGCTGCTGCTCTGCAAACTCACATAAATTAATTGTTTGCATAATATCACATATGAAGGGTGAGGCATGAACATGGTAACCCACAATGTTAAACTTTTAAGAAACTCGATTTTTACTGCTGCACAAGTCATTTTCAGTGGCTGAAAGCTGATTTTTCACGTAAAGCTATACATAAAGGCTTAAAATAATTGTACCAAATGAAAATAACAAATTTCTATTTTTCATGCTGCTGTGTGGGTTACCATGTTTTATTATTTATACCATAATATTCGCTACCTAAATCACTCAAGAATAAATCTTTTCACTGAACTCGCTGTAAGAAATGTTTAATTTACAAATTCTTTTCCTCTTTAGTGGTAAGCTGGTATATTGCTCCTCGTTTCCCGCCATCTTAATTGTTGGTTACCATCTTATGAATCCCAAAATGTTACAATAGGCTTACCATAAGTAAATATTGCTGCCATCTCTGGAGCACAATTTGAAGTCGGACAACATTAAACGACGCGGTATGATTCCTTTCCATCGGGTGCTGAATAACTCAAAAAATAAACATTTGTGGGTTACCATGTTTTTGCCTCACACCCTTCATATCATCTTAGTTGTTTGGAAAGTGCTTTACTGCGTAATGGAGTTTAAATTTGAAAAGATGAATGTTTTGGTTAGTACTTTAGATGAATGTTTTGCTTAGTACTTTCATTCCGGTTTGAATTTACATACCTTTTATTTTAGTATCACTAAAAGGTAACAATAAACCAAAATCTTATCTCTGGAAATTGTTACTACATAGATGGTATGTATTAGTCACTGAAAGAGTTTTATTAACTTAGAATTAGAAAATTTTAACTATTGATTCGCACAGAACGTGATACGCTTAACAATGTTCTTTTAGTAAAATTTTCTCCATCTCCTAACTGCAAAATCTTTTACAGCAGATCCACTGCCATTCTACCAAGCTTCAAGCAAATTGGTACAACCGTTGTCGCATTAGTATGAGTTTAATTTTTGATAATTGAGTCTCTTTATAATAGAAATCCGGATAAACTGATTTTTATTGTGCAGTTAAACATGGAGAGTTGTCCATCGTATCAGAATACTAATTATGGATGAAATAGGTGTTGGTGTTGCTACGTAATGCGTGAAAACATACTTTTTAAAAAAGAAAGGTGAAGTCTCATAAACTATACAGGCATGTAAATTGTACCACTTGTGTATTTGGCTAACTGTTTGCACAGTGGCACTACTAACTAGAGGAATATATATATTAGTACGTACTAAACGGAACACGATACATGTACAGAACACAAAACTCGAGAAGAGTGTTGTTGTTAATTTTCGTATGGTAAGAGATAATAATATGAATGATCAACTAAGCCTCCGTACACTAACAGATGTGTATGAATTTTGTTGCACTTAAAACGTGTAATCCTTATTTAATATGTTAATAGTGTAAACAGTTAATTAGTTTTCATCTATGGGACACAAAGCAGTGTTAAAGACAATATGGCCATGCCTTCTATCATATTTCTTCTAAAATGTACCACCTAAATCGACCTTCAGTTCAACAACAAGAAAACCGAAGAAGGTAATGATAAACAATCTGCGACAGTTGCCAGCGACAATTCAACTAGCTGGTATCGCGGTGGCTCATTTATAGAGCACTCACATCTAGTGCGTGGGGTATCCGGTTCGAAACCGTCTTGTTCCATGTGGGCTCTGTAGTAGACAAACACGGTGTGCGTAGGATTTCTCAGGGTTCTACCGTTTCTTCCCACTTCCTTTATTCCAACAATTCTCTCATCACAATCCATTCGACCTGAGCCAAAATTTTCTAAGGGTCGTAAGTAAAATGCAATTCAATTCAGCTATTTGGCAAGCATTACATGCAAAGAAACGAATATAGAAGTTATGATCCAGTGTTTGAAGTGCTGCGTCTGCTTTTATACCAAATGAGTGAAAGTAAGTGCAAAGAAGAAAATACTTTATTGTAAAGAGTGTAGAAGTGAATAGAAGTGGCAGATGCTTTAAATCTTCCGTTTCTTAAAGAAAGTTTAGGTTTGTTAGTGCAAGCAAGGCTAAAATTGCCAAAACCCATAGACATTACGTATGACATAAATAAATAGACGGTTTTTTATTTTTATCTTGTATTATCCCTTCTAACTTTCTTTTTACTACCGGTACAATTTGTAATATTAGTGGTACAATTTATAGTACTATCCTATAAATTGTACCATATTGCATCTTCACACTTTTTGCATCACTTCTTCTAAATAATAACACCTGGAATTTTGAAAATTGTTGCGTGTATTCCTAAAGAACAAAACTGAAATCTACAGTTATTATATTTTACTAATTTGTTATAGATTATGTACTGTACAAATCAAAATAGTTCTTAAAGTAGTACAATTTAGGAGATTTTCGCTTACGACTACTATGGCAACCATACAACTGTCCACCAATGTTAAACATGAGAAACATTCTCAAACACAACCAGTACTACTGTAGGTACATTGCTATTCGTCGGCCAGGAATCATCGGAAGAGATTAATACAAAACAGTAAAAGTATAAGATACTCTTTCATTATATGCTTTGCAGCAGTAACAAATGAACCGACGTTACAAATGTTGTCTGATAAGAATATATATATATTGGTAAGTGGCGCCACTGTTACATGATGTCTAGGACAATTGTAAGGTCCAACTATGACAGAGTTGTGAAATATGGGAATTTGAACTGAACACGTAGCTACTAACAGATGAAAGGACATACCATTTCTGAAGATATAAACATTTAGCGTTTACGATCCACTATTTTGTGCGACACTCATCCATTACCAGGTTTGAATTTGATATTTTTATAGCCTTTAAGGCTCCGTCCGGAATAGGGGAGGGGAAGTATTCATAATGAGGTGTAGTGAGGTATGGTCATGTGGTAAGGGTTGCCCCACTGGTCTTTCTAAACATGTCGTTTAGAATTGACCGCTAAGTTTCACTGCTTGGTGACATTTGCAACCCATCGTTCAATTCATGTGCCCCCACAATGATGGGTTTAACCAGCTGAAAAATGCACCATGCCATAGGGTAAAAGCTGTTCAGATTTGACCTGAGGTGTCTGCATAACTATAATGAATTGTGTAATCAGAAATAGGCAAGAAATGAATGCAATCGACCACTTACTAGATGTTTTAGAGAGCTTCATTTGCAACTAATTTCTGCACTCACATATACCAGGGATTTGCGGACGACAGTCCACACTGCATAACTCATCATCTTTCCAGAGTTCTTTGTACAGTTGTGAAATCGATGTTACGTCAAGTTTATTCATGTCACCTGGGGTTTTTACATTGTACTGGGTACTAATTCTTTGAATTTCGCATGTGAGCGTGGAATATTTCATTCTCATGTGTTAATTCAAACAATACTTATTTATCGCAAGTTGAAAGTTAAGCTTTCCAGCAAAATTACTATTGTTTTTGTCTACATAAAGATTTTGTTTCGAAAATATTTGGAAGTCATCGTTTCTTTGTCTGAATGAACTTGGCATTGCGCATAGATGATGATGTATCATTGATTTTATGAGTAAATGCAAAGAATACTTTCTAATCCAGGAAAAATTGTGGTTTAATGTAATTCTATTACTTCGTGAATACTATTCTTGGTATTTCCAAATGCACATGCTTGCCAAACACGTTTATACTTGATCGTGTTGCACTTTGTTCTTACTAACAAATCATCAAGCTATGTGTAGGCGATTTGCATTATACCTTCAGTTAAAATATCTGTACGCTTAATATTCAGATTTTGTAAAACCTAAACTTTATAACGATTTACATTTTGCCGTTTAATCTGCATAGTTCATATTTAAGCAAATTCAATTACACTAATAACCAAATACTTTTCTATCAAGATTCTATTTCCCCACGTCTCACTATCTTTCTGATTGTTTTCTTTAATGGTTCGTAAGATGTAGATCATTGCTATTATTTTGGCATGTTTGATTTCTTGGTTATATTCATCTTCATTTCCCTGAAGCGAAATATTTATAAATTCATCTAATTCGTTGTACAAATAATTTGTCATGTTGTTTTTGTATTAAAACGTGTTGACTCTCACATGAATAAATTACTATTATATTGTATTTAAATTTTATATAAAAAATATATTTATGTATGTATTTCAGAAACACGATAAGAGAAAAGTTACCAGAAAACAGAAATTATGAATGTACATTCTGAAAGAGACAAGACGAGAAAAAATTTCTGCTTTTATTCAAGGGATCAAAGATATAAACATATCAGGCACGATATAACAGAGCTTTATTTCTTCTGGGTAGTACGGAAGAAAACCACTCTTCATCTTTGTTGGATTGAAACCAATGAAACAAGTTTACGCTGTGAACTAGACGGCTGTGTACACTAAAACAAAAATATAACGGAAATCCACCATGTAATCTTTTATTTAACTTAAATATATGGGTTGGACAGACATCAACAGCCTAAACTTGTCAATTCTGTGAAATATGCAGAAATGATATGATAATCTGTATATGATATGTGATGGACTTACATATAATTAATTACCTATTATGATGACCGTTTTATATTGCAGGTGCCCTTCACTCGAGGACTGAATTGTGGTGAGTTATTTTATGATCATTTAGCTAATTCGTTTGTTGAAGCATAGCACTTTTTATTTTTACAAATAATAATAATAATTAAAATCTGTCTATCTGTCTTTCTTGCTTTCGTTTAGATACTTTCGAATGTGAAGAATTAGCACGATGTTAGCCGGTTCCAATAATATATATTTCTTATATTTATCCAGCGTCCAATTTTGCTTCCGTACGAGTCACAGTACCTTTTAAAGGTTACAATTTAAATGTCAAATTTGGTAGATAACTCAATTGTGGTAATTTTAGTTTTATTAGACTTTACTAACGCGTTTGATTTAGATCATCATGATCTCTTATCTGCGAAAAAGAATTATTACAATTTTCAAAATCAGTTATAAATGGTTTCAATCACCATACTCTAAAGAAAAGGTGATTCTGAATGGTGTAAAGGCTTAGATATCGACCCCGTCAGTGATTAATGCTGGGGATCCGCAGGGCTTAATATTAGGTCCTCTATTATTCTCACTCCATACTACCAATCCTACTACAGTCATGAAACAATCGATGGTACATTTCTATGTCTATGAAACACAGCTGTTAATCAACACTATTCCAGATAAAATTATGACCACCCTCGAGCTGGTTATTGAGGGTCTTCTAGCTGGGACCAACTGGTGCCTTGAAAATGGCGTATTAATTAATTGTAAAAGATGTACTCTCATTTTTCTTCTACAGCAATAACCACACATTCTAAAAATTAACCCAATAAACTCCGATATTAATCTTTTGCAAACTATAAGCAATCATAGACCAGGAACTCAACTGGAACAATTATGTTTCTGAATAATGCCTCAAAGCTAAAAGTATCTTGAGACAACTTTATAAAGTAAATAAAACTATATGCCATATAACGCAAAATTGAAAATGCTTAATACCTTATTTTTTCTCCCGCTTATTACATTATTTGGTTTGTAGCAATTCACTCTTTCCTCACAATGTAAAAAGAATGATATATATACATACATATATATATATATATATATATATATATAT
>JAGDQP010002720.1:0-50255 GCA_022664845.1 Lepisma saccharinum | reverse complement strand
CGTAATTAACACAAATAATATTTTACTATGGCATAAAGGCGAGTTTTATACTTCTGTTTTTTTCTGCATAAAATATAACGGTGTAAATCACTATTTTACTTATAAGTTAACATGGATAACTGAAATCTACAACTACGTTACACACGGTAGTAATAAACTCGATATTGCTTATCATTCATTATAAAGATTGCGGAGAACTCTTCCTATAATTCCGCTGCAAGGGTTTGGAAATTCGTTCCGATATCAATAAGACAAATGAATCGCTTAAAACCTCAGTTTTTATATAGTGATTATCTTTATTCACCTGGTGTTTACAAATGGTCTTGTAGCGTGTGAGGGGTGAGCGTCTGCCTGTGTGAGTGAGTAGTTCTTAGATGACGTATTCTTACACATTATTCTTTTATTCTACATTGTATTACATTGTACAAGTGCATTTTTGTGTATAGTTTTCAAGTGTTTTTCACTTTGTCACTGTTCTTCTAATCTACATTGTATTACACTTTGTATAACTGGCAAGGGTTCCCTTTGACTCAGTTTCTCCCGCTTTAATAAAATACATTTGATTCGATCTAATTTGATTTGCGTGTTTCACTATTACTTATTGCGTTCTTTCTCTAAACAAGTATAATCGAAAGTTAAATATTTGTTTTTACATACGTAATCGATTGGGATATACGTAAATATTACGAACAATTTACAACAAGAGAAATGTACAGACAAGAAATATATGTTTTCATACAGTTTATCACTTAAATTGTTTTTAAATTGGTTAAAGTTTGTTTTACGAACGAGCATTTTACATTGAATAAACAGTTGTCTGAATATAATGCACTGCATACATTTTAATTTTCATTCTCAAAAGTACGTATATTATAAAATTATGATATGTTTAAAAGAGACTGAAATATTGGCTATATCTTACATAAAATCCTATAATACATAGTAAAGCTGTCGAATTTACGAACGGCGTAAGTCGTAATTTAGTTTAGGTACTGGTAATGCATTCGTCCATTCATACATCTAAGCTTGTGTTTTTAGGGAATTTGGCGGAAATTTATGATCGTAATAACTTGTACACTTCAATATACATTCAAAGTTTACAATATTATGCGTTTCTTTAAGATACTTTGATGTCATGAAAAATAATATTTAGTCAATTGAAGATGAAATAATAGCATTTCATGTTGAACTTGATATTCTTACAACTAGTATATCTCCCATATTTCTAATCCACACGCATCCCGTCCAGAACAAAATCTGAGATATATTTAGAAGGTTAATTTTATATAAAAAGGGAATTTAAGAATACGTGGGATTATTATTCGAATTACGCAACAATATTAACAAAATGAAGAAGATCTATGTTCCATTGAACTTGTAACATTTTATTTCAACCTCTTTGCATTTCTACTTTTAGAAGCGTTCTTTTTTATTCATTGACATTCATATGGTTCGTATCTGTAAATTATTTTCTATTGTGATCATAGAACGTATTAAATAAGCGCTTTGGAGTAAATGATCCGTTTGTTGAATCTCTTCATATCAGATTGATTGATTCTGATATTCTTCATCATTATATGTAGCTTTTCACCAAAGGGCTCATATTTTGATGAATGGAAGCTCTTCTTAGGTAACTGAGAATGTAGATAATCAATCAAGATACGCGATGTGACTTTGAGTAGAATTTCTGTGTTGACAAAACTATATTTGACATCAATCGAATGAGGGTAAAGAAAGACACCTAAAAAGTGAATGTAAGAGTCTGGAACTTTAGATTTGTTAAGAACAATTTGAGTTTATTTATACATTAGTTTCATTCTTTAAAATATAACACTGTGTTGCCATATGCTATTTTTTTTACTAAATTACTGTTAAATGTGTAGAACGATTTAAAAAGATTTTTGACTACGATGTATCCAGTATTTCTCATATTGTTGGTAACATTTAATTACTTATTTATTGTTAAAGAACAACAATAGCCAAATTATATTGTTCAAATTTGCAAAGTTGTTAACAAAGTTTAATAGCTTCTAGTATTTTGAAAAGACTAAACCCTCGAGAATTATTATGAAGTCTCGACGTTTTATTGAAGGAAGTATATAATCTCCAATTTGACGACTTAATTAATACATTGGTCCTTATTATCTTTTGCAGTGAAATTAGGGCGAGTTTATAATGACAGAACATGAAGATGTAATACTAACTCTGCACAATTCAAATTATTTTTTATTTTCTTTAGTAATAGCAAGTCAATGGTGTTGCTTCACTGTTGTAAAATATCAATATTAAAATGTCAATGATTATGCTATAGTTCTCTTAAGTACTTAGATCGGAGTTTCTTGGTACGTCAGGAGAATGCTTAGTTAAGAAATAGTTCTTTTTGTTCTAACTGCTTGCAATTTCTCAGTTGAGATACATTACAAGTATTAGAAATATAAAATACTAACTTGTAGCGAATAAACATTTTCAAGAACGTTTATCTCTGTTAATATCCTAATGAAGGACTTTGAATTATTTGTTTCCTTATACGTATCTGTTATGTGGTTTCTATATCAAATAACACAGCAACTATTCAACTACTTCCGCTTGGTTTTGACGACAACTGTTAATTCCAGTATTAAAGTGATGAATTATTTTCCGTCTGTTAAATGCTAATATGCTGTCTTTGCTCATGTTGACTCTACGTTGATTGATAACACATCAGTTAGCAATACTAGCTCAAATGTATTGACGATCTGTCGTATCGTGAGTAGGATTGATTGCAGAATACACGAGAACTGCTAAGAAAATAATGAGTTTGGGCCCAGAATTCAATGTACGAAAGTACTCCAATAAAGGGATACCAATTTGATCATAAATATTGTGTATGTTGAATAACCATAATACGTTTCGCTCTTCTTTCTTTGAGGGGTCATCAGTTGGTATCAAGGCAGTAGTAGTCTTGCATTCTGATGAAAATAATGCAGTAAAGAAGAAATGTTTTCTGCTGTAAAATTCTGATTTGTTTGAAGAATAAATCACTGAAATGCGAAACACCACTGAAGCATAGTGTATCTAGGTTGTAGTTCAAGTAATAATGATAAAACACTTAACAACATCAGGTGATTCAAGAAGGCCTTCAGCAAACCATCAAATGTGTCGAACTGTGTGTCTAGTAAATGCCGTGACGGAAGTAGGCACGACAGCTTCTGAGAGGATTTAGAGATAAACATGCCATACCGAGTGCAAAACACATGGCTCCTGTTTGTTGATTGATAAATGGTCCAATTTAAATTAGGAAGCACCCAAAAGCTGTTGTTCATCACTCAATACTTTAAGTAGCATTTTGTATATTTCAGTTTTCGTATTCTAGAAAATATGTTAAAATTATGGTGCAATGCTCTTTATTGGCTTTCATTTCTTCTGTAGGGCGAACAAACAATGTCTCGTATACAACGCATATTATACTTTGCAATACTGACAATTGTTTTAGTAGTTTACTTAGTGCGTATTGATTTCTGGATTCAGGCTCAATACTATTAAAAAATTCTAATATATTGAGGTCGAAATAAATACTTTGAGGTCAAACATAGCAAAGTAATTAATGCATTGTCGTAAGATAATTTTCAATGTCTGACAAACTAAGCAGTTGAATGAATTAGAGGAGTTGCAGGTATAAAATTTGTAACAATACATTGACATAGAAAGGAAATATAAAATGTTAGGTGTCCTGAATAATTTAATCTTTATGTTACAAATGCTAAGTAAACATTGTTTGTTTATTCGGGGGAAGTAATTCTCAGCAGCAAGTCCCAGAAAAAGAGACTGTCATAAACGTAAATAACGCTTGTACTAAAAATCGATATAACAATGTGGCTTCGTTAGAGCGCTTCAGGAGTAATTCATTTTTAATTTTCCTTTCCCCTGAGGATAGTATACATCAAATGGAAACGGCGAACCAAGCTTATTTTTTTCCTTTCCGTTTAATACAAATACACGTAAAAACGGCATTTCAATATTCAATTTTTAAAAGTAACTACTTATAAACAAGCCAAACAAATCAATAGAAATTTCTTGCTTTAAGGTACAATGAATATTGTTCAAATTATTATTAATATGTGGTGTAGTAAAATGTAATCCATTATTTTTGCATGACATTGAAGGCTTGACTTACCATAGTTAGAATGATCCGATTTAGGTCACATATGCGCCGTTTTGTTCGATAACGTGTTGCCATTTGGAAGGTAAGATCATGATGCCTTTCTCATAGAAGCCCTTGTTCCTATTGGCAAAAATTGAGACAGTCGATGTTCAGAAGCCTCTCTTCACGCGAATTTTGCACCAGCAAGCGTGTTCGCCATGGACAGGAACAGATGGTAATCACTCGGTACCAGGTCCGGACTATAAGGTGGATGCATAAGAACTTCCCAACCAAGCTCCCGGAACTTCTGGCGAGTCACTATCGATGTGTGTGGCCTGGCGTTGTCCTGGTGGAACACGATGCCTCTCCTATTGGGCGCTTCTGGGCGATTGCTGCCTTCAGACGGTCCAATTGTTGACAGTATAGTTCCGAGTTAAGGGTTTGGCTGTAGGGGAGCAGCTCATAGTAGATAATTCGCTGCCAATCCAACCAAACACACAGCAAAACCTTCCTGGCCGTCAATCCTGGCTTGGGCACCGTTTGCGCCGGCGCACCGCGCTTCGACCACGACCGTTTTCGCGTGATGTTGTCGTAAGTGATCCACTTTTCATCACCAGTCACCAACCGCTTCAGAAATGGGTCGCTTTTGTTGCGATTCAGCAGCGATTCGCAGATGGAAATTCGGTCCATGAGGTTTTTTTGCGTTAACTCGTGTGGTACCCATACATCAAGCTTCTTTTTGTATCCAGCCTTATGCAAATGGTTCCACACGATTTTTTGTGCAATGTTTAGCTCTTGGGCAATCGAAACAGTGCTTACATGACGGTCGGACGCGACAATGTCCATGATTTTATCGACATGTTCGACACGTGGCCTTCCAGTGCGTGGTACATCTTTGACGTCAAAATTACCGGAACGGAATCGACGAAACCAAAATTGCTCGTGATTGGCTGTTACAGTATCAGGACCATAAACACTATTCACATTTGCAGCCGCCTGGCTTGCGTTTTCGCCTTTATCGAAGAAAAACTGTAAAATATAGCGTATTTTCTCTTTGCTAGTGTCCATTTTGGCGCGCGCTCAAACAACACTGAGTCAACTCATCACAACTATCTGAACAGTGTTTGTAGTACGCAATCTCATCGTTTGAACGCCATTTCGTTGAACCCGATCGGACTTATACAACGCGAGCTACAGATCACTGAAGCCATCTATTGGCAAAATAATGGATTACTTTTTACTACACCAGATATATATTAGCGGATATTTGCTGTACTTTTTCTTGTGTATTAATTTATTAACTTTTTCCTAATTTACGTCTTCACGAATTAAATGCACATTGTTACCAAGTCATTAAGCTTTTCATCAATAATGTTGCAAAACATCTATGATAGCAGAAAATAAATGCGAAATTATCCTATTTTTTAAAACAAAATAACAAAATGTACATGTTACAAACAGACATAAATCATGATTTATGTTCGAATCAAGTAATATTCATTTGGAAGCAAGGAGCTGTTTCTTAGTGAGTAGATTTTCTTTTCCAACTGTTCTCTTTCTCTAGACGTACGTGATGAGAATAGGAGTAACAGGTAACTTACATCTAGAGGTGCGATGTCATGGATTTTCGCTCCCTGTAGACAGACGTGTAATTTTTAGCCTAAATATTTGTAATTGCAGTAGAGATTCTCTGTGTATTCTTGCAAACCAAACATTTGATTGTTAACAATTGAAGACCTGCATTGCAAAATATCTCAAGTCCACCGGAGTATTTGTTTTCAGGAGGGACCAAAAACAGTTCAAGGTCTTCGTATATTATCCTATTCAGCTCGAATTATTTTGTATTAAACTGTGGTGGGATTAGGATGTAATATTTATGCAAGTGGATAGCCCATGGAGTATAGATACCTACGAACATAAAAAAATTATGTCAACATTTATCCCAAATCATTCGAGTCAAGAACAAGTCAATCGGACCAAGTTTTGAATCGAGTCAGGCACCAAAAGTGACCCGGTTTCAGCTCCGTTTCTGGATTTTAGCAAGGGTGGCAAAAGTTTATAATGTAAACGTATCATACAGTTTGGTATTTTTTCAATCTCTACTACTAACAAGGGACACCCACGAACTCGGACAGGAGAAACCGGATGAAAGTTTCTACAGGAACTAATTGCAGGTCGCTGAATCTAGGGGTGATAGTCGTTTCCATGCAAAATCAAGCAGTCAGGCAGTAGCGGCGCCAGCTCATGGATGTTAGGCCAATGTGCTAGAGAAGAGCTGAGAAGAAACGGGAAAATTGAAATGCTGAATGTAGTAAATATGATTAAAGATTGAGTTTACAATATGTAGAAGCACATGTGAATGCCGTATGTAAATAACAGTGTTGCCAACTCAGTGAAAATAATGTGTGAAAATAGGAATGGAAGAAAGTGTCAGTTGATGCTAAATAGTGAAATACATAAAGAACCCGACACAGTAGTCGGGAATGAGGTTTTGTCATGTTATAAAACAGTGTTGCTAACTGCATAGGATAAAAGAGGTAATTAACGTACGTTAGAAGCAAAAACAAAGACCTTCAATCAGACAAGATAAGCGGGAGTGAATCAGCAGGCACAGAACGAGAGTGGTGTTACACATTGCCATGTAATACGCTGTGTCTGGTGACAGGTGACATCGTTGTGTACAGACATGAAGAGTAACAGAGCAGTACCGAGACAAGAAATCATTATTATCAGGACCAAAAGAAACATGGAACCGGCGAGGCGACGGTGATACCAGTAAAATGATACAATACGGAAGAACTTGAAAATACATGAGGCTTCTACACTGACCGGAAAGTGTGCACGAACCAGTTAATTCTCAAAATGCAGATGTGGGTTGGCAAGGAAGTGGTCAAAGCACAGAGACAGTGTACATGTACAGTACATACATTTGACCATCGCTATGGACTCACAATCAGCATCACCTCTGCACGGTAACAATCCTTCAAATGCGACACTAATGACATTATCAAATGACAATATGACTGAACCGATGTCGTACCCGGCCTTTTGCCAAGCATACTGCAACATAGGCTTGTAGATCGGTGTGGAAAGTTGATTGTAGATCACAGAGTGCATCTTGATAATGAATTAACGATTGTGTAAATTCACCTTTTGACACTTTCTTCCATTCCTATTTTCACACATTCTGTTCACTGAGTTGGCAACACTGTGATTCACATACGGCATGCACATATGCTTCTACATATTGTAGACTCAATCTTTAATCATATTTACTACATTCAGCATTTCAATTTTCCCGTTTCTTCTCAGTTTTTCTCTAGCACATTGGCCTATCATCCATGAGCTGGCGCCGTTACTGCTTGACTGCGTGATTTTGCATGGAAACGACTATTGCCACTGGATTCAGCGACCTGCAATTAGTTCCTGTAGGAACTTTCATCCTTTTTCTCCTGTCCGAGTTCGCGGGTGTCCCTTGTAAGTATTATGTAGAGCCTCGTTAACGATAAATTACCGGTACTATTAATTATAAATTATATACATATTAGGGTGGAGCGATAAAAAAGCTGTGTGACTTGTTTCTAATAGTGAAAATAAGTTGAAGTTAGTCTTCCTGAATAAGCCCACGAAAGCTTTCTTTAATAGATTTTTTTAGGTACCAGCAGAGCTTCTAAATTTTAAAAATCTTGGTTTTGAATTACTGTTACGTGTACAAATGTGTGTGTATTACTCTCTCAACGTGAAACTACGCTTTGAGCTTACATTTAAAACTAGTAAACATTAACAATTAACTCTCCAACCAGTGTCACTCGTTAACTTAGGGTATGTGCATGAGTTTTCTAGTACCAACAACACACAAATTTCTTATTTTGAAAATTTCGAAGCACTCGAAACGTTTACTTTTCAGAGAAACGTTCTTACATACTTATTGAGAAAAACTGTGTTCAACTCATTATTACAATTAGAAACAAGTCACACAATTTTGACTTTGTTCGCTCAACCTCAGTACATATTTACATTGTTTGGTATAACAATGAAGCAACACATAATTTTGTTTCGTAGAGACAATAATTTCATACTGTATATTTTCAATCATAATTACTTTTATTTTATATTTTGTTTACTGCCAAATTAATATGAATATTTTTTTCTTCTGAAAACTCTCTTTGAATTAGCTTGTGGTAAAAAATTGGAGAAAGCTTCTAGATCACCTGAGAAACATTCTAAAGCAAACTTTCCTTGGTTCGTTGCCCTGCGAGAGAATTTAGTTATAATCTGTGGCGGATCGATTATCAACGATAGATATATCTTAACAGCTGCCCATTGTTTTTCTAGGGCAAAAGATGTCAAAGTCTTTTCTAATGCGTAAGTATACACTATCTCACTTTCTTAAAGAAAATCTTGTTCTGACATTATGTGGTTAATTGCCTAAACCGTTGTTGAGAAACGTATGTAGAAAAACGTCTCCCTTCATTACTACTATTAATATCAGTGACTTCATTACTTTTATCCAGAATAGTAAGGACAAAATGTACCTAAACTGACCATATAATTTAACATTCTCCGTAATTTCACAACGTCTAGACGTGATCATAATATTTAACATTCTCCGTAATGTCACAACGTCTAGATTATAATAGTTTTGCAAAAGGTCTAGAAATTTCTCTCAGTGTGCCATATACACATTACTTTATAATAAATGTACAAGAAAGAGAGATATATATTATAAACTAGAAAGTATATTTTCTTTGTCATGGCGACTCTTACTTTGTACTAAATCAGCTTATGATGCATTTTGCGGAGTTTTCTGTACAGGTAGCTTATTTTATTTGTTTGTTTCTCTGCATTTCCATTTGAATAGAATAGAATAGTACTTTGGGTTTGTACTAAGGAAGCAGGTAATAAGTTTTCTGAGGTTAGAAGACTTTTAAGGTATTAACATTCATTGTAAGCTGTTCGTGCAATATGATGATATTGCTTTACACACTGTATTTAAAAGCGGGTAGAAAATATAAACAAAGTTTTTCGTCTTTAATGATTTTCTGACCACTTTTATTATTTTCCTTAATACACCCGTAACACTAAGCTCGAGTTGTAAGCACTGTCATCATATTGCGCCAGCATCCTAAGGTGAATTTTGTCTACAAACTACAGAAAACAGGACTAATGTAGAAAACTCTTGAATGGTGCAAATGCATATCGAATCATATATAATCAAATACACATATCCATAAATACACATAGACCAAAGAACAGAAATATAAGAAAGATAATTATTATTTAACTTAATTTAATAAATTACAACAACATTGTAATTTATTAAATCTTGTAATCTTGTATCAATAACCAAGATTTATAACGAAAACTACTGATGTACACTAGTAGCCCTGTAAAAATAGAACAGTGAGTAAGCACTCAGAAATCGCAATTTGGGATCAAGACTAGTAGAGAGGAGCTATTAGTCATGGAGGATATTAGGTCATATCTAAACATTTTGTGAAATTGAAAAATCTAGCATTATGAGAGGTCACGTTGTAGCATTGTATAGTTACGTCACTCGAAGATCTTACACCACCGAACAAATACAATTTCGTATGGAAAATAAGAAGTTTCAGTGAATAAATGTAGAGTACCCGACCGTAACGAATGGTGATGGGAACTGAGAAAAGAGCTAAATGAAAATGGTAAATAACAATTTACGAAACCACTTGAGATGTACTTATTGTATAAAATTCATTCGAAGCAATATAAATATGTTAAGAAGTTAAACAGGAAACCACAAGTAGACACCTAAGCATGGACCTTGTGCTAAGCTGCCTCAATGTGCAATGTCTTACAGCCACATCAAGCCCCGTTCAAGTAATGAGGTTTAAAATACGGGAATGACTACCTGATATTTGTTAATATTGTGAACGGCTAGGTATGGTGTTAGTTTGGGTGTGATAAGGCCTATTTGCCATGTGAACGACTTTCTTCAGGTGCGCACATGAAACATGTGGATTGTTTGTTCATTAGGACAGGTTTTACTTTAACCACTTGTTTTACGAATTTCCCCCCCCCCCCAAAAGATGTCCCCAAAATACACTTTTTTATTGTTTATTTTAAAACTACTTTACATGGCATAGTTTACGATGAATCAATATTGGTTGAACAACTGAAGATAACCAAGATATTTCGGAGCACGTATCGCACTGCCTTGTAGGATTTGACTTCTTATGGGTGGCAAAACCTCTGGGAAATGACAGCCTGAAAGTCATAGTGGAGTTGGATGTGTACTTGGTCGTCCAAATTTCGGTGACATTGGTGGGTTGTGGTACAGCTTTATTATGCCATTTACAATTTCAAGGCGATATTCCAGATGCGTGTTGGTGCCACAGCATTTTCTGTACAATTTGTACGAGTTCCATACGGCTAGATCAAGGAGATGGAGGAGATCTTCTTGTAGTATTTCTTGCCGCTCTTCCTGGGTGTTGCATAATCTGCAAGATATTGGTCAACACGATCGACCCTACCATAGTGTTGTTGTAGTCCTTTCAACATTTACCATATCAACTGTGTGTACAGTTGAGAGAAGACCAACATCTTTCTTGTCATTCCAGTTCATGACACTTTATTTGCCCCGTCTGAAACTTATAGTTTGTCCCTTTCGAATACGAGTATTTTTTTAAATCCTTAGGTAGATCTTTTCTGTTTAACTTTAGTGTACCGAAAACGTCTGTTTTGTTTGCAATAAGCATGCCTGCTAGTTGGGGTGCGTTGTACTAATTATCCATTATAGCACAATATCCCTGGTTTAGAAGAGGATGTAAAAGAGGCATGACAACCTGAGTGCAAACATATACATCATTGCAATCTTCCCTCAAGTACGTATTCCTTCCAGTGTAAATTATGTCCAAAACGTAACCACTTTTTGACTCACATTTTATCCCAAACCTAGCTCATTTCAATGGTATGTACTGAATCCAGCCTAATCTTCCCTTGAACATAAGAAGAGTTTCTTCGATAGTTAAGTCTCTTTCTGGTGTAACAGCGTTTTGAAATTTATCTCTCAAACGTTCTAAAACAGGCCATATTTGGTTTAGTTTTGGATTGGGGTGCGTTCATTCATCGTAAATTTCATTGTTTGAAAAATAAAGATACTTTTTGATATCAAGAAACGACCGTAGTTCATAGTTTGGAAAAAGAATGGTGTTAGCAACGTTGCTTTTTTCGTCCAGTAAAGTTGGAGATCGGGCTTCTTGAAAATATTCTGCACTAGTACAACTGCAAAGAAATACACATTTCAGTAGGGCTTACTTGATTCCTGGATGAGATTTGTTCTGCAGCATACATGTTGTTTCATTCACTACATGGCTCACTTGATCATCATCAAAGTACTGTTCGAAAAATTGTAACAAATAGTCATCGACTTCAACATTATAATTCGAAGAGCTCAAGAAATTTTGGTGCTTAAAGTATTAAAGAGTTATTGTTCAAATTTGCGATTGTCAGTTTAAAAAGTGAAGTTGAATTTTGTGATAGTTAAAAAGTTCTGGTGAAAGTTCACTAAACATTCACTTGATGGAAGGTATATCAATTTGTTCGAAGAAAAAGGAGTTCGTAATCATAACATTGTGGTATAGTGCCCTAAATCTGAAATTCCTCTTGCCTAAATGTTATTACGTATTACACTTTGATTAGAGATTTTATTACTAAATTTTGCAGAGTTCCTGTATTATTTCACAATCAATGTTCCAAGTAATGAAACCAAAACGTATTACCGGTGTAATATTATCTATTGGCAGCAATATTGTTAAAATTTACACACAGTTTTCAATACAATAATAGTCACTTAAAATCGTTTGAAGGAAATTTGAAGAAAAGGATTTAGAATAAGAAAATATTTTTGTGCATCTGTTGTATACTTTTGAGGGATTCATAATTAGAACAACACTGTTAATCACTTGGGGTTACTGGGTCACTGAAGTCACTGTGTGACTGAATTATACACGAATTTGGTACAATTAGTCTTTGAAATTTTTGAAGTGGGATAAATATGGGGATGTGTGGAAGAATCTTGTTTATAATTTTGGAGAATTGTCCTAATATTTTGAGGTAATTTTGATTTATTATTTTGACTGTACGATGAAGTTAATTGAAGATCTAAAATTGATTGCATTCCAAAAGTTGGTTGAAGGTCAAAAGTGCTTATAGATTGTCGAAATTGAAATAGGCTTCTGGTGAAATTGTCAAATTTTGAAGATTGGTATCGAATTGTTTCGAATTTGCCGAATAGTTGGTGAATATTTAAGTCTTTTGGTATTTGAAGTTTAAACATGGGATGCATCGAAACCATAGACAGAATTTGAACTTTAGTTGTTCGTGAAGATATTAACAAGGTAACAATTTGGTGTGATAAGAACAAAATGAAAGTAAACTTGAACAAAACAAAGGCTATAAACTATATCTAAAAAGCTAATTATTTCCGAGGTATCTATAAAATAATGGATAATGTAATATTCGAAGCTTAATTAATCAAAGACCTAGCGATATATTTTGACGCCAATGGTAAATTTACGGGACATATTGGTACCTTAACTCATGAATCCAAAAAGAGGATAGGGTACATATTTAACCAATAGGGGGAGGTAACTACAATGAAACCTACTTAACAATATATGAAGTTTTAGTAAGAGCTAAATTTAATATGCAATCATGATTTGGTATCAAGATACATTAACCAGCAATTTAAAGAAAGAAGCAATTCAAAAGATTTTTATGACTTTTATACAGTTTGCCCTACCATACTACGAACGTAACTACGAATACTGGTACATTTTTTCAGACTTGAACTTTTGTACATGTGAAGAAAAAATATTGGTAAACAATTTATTGATGATACATTATCAAATAAATTTCACAGCAAATATTTATTTAAAAAAAATGCATTTAAAGTGCCTAATCATAATCTTAGAAAATATGAATTCTTGGTTAACAGACATAAAAAGAGAAATATTTAAACTAGAATGATTCATACTTATAAACAAGATATGAATTAACGACAAGGCTATAGCTGCATTATATGTTTTTCTATATATTATACACATTTTAACTATGTGACGTTCTATATCTTACTCTTAAGCGATTACTGTACTTGTTATGCAGTTTATATTCATTCTTTTTTTAGATTTAACCAATTTTTGTTTCAACGATGCACGGTTATAAATTTGGCATGTAATATTTATTTCTAATTGAAAATATTTTTTGAATTTATTCAGTATCTATGTTAAATATGATGTTTAAGCATATTATGGAATATTTTGTATTACATGATACTTTGCAACACTGACTGATACAACTTTAACGACTTCTTATCTCTTTTATGCCTTTTTATTACTCGAAGTTATGGACTTTCTACAGTTGTTATACTGAGTGTACCTAATTACTCAGAACAGATTTTATGTTTATTGTAAATAATGTTTAAATATTTGTATATTCTATGACTATCTATGCTGTATATTTTACTGTAACGCCTTTACCAATGATAATGACGACAACTATCTAACTACGTAATATTTTAGACTCGTGTTCCATTTTCCTATATGGTGTTCACAACACGAAAATAAAAACATGCATTCATTCATTATAATTAAAGAAAGGGTAAATGCTTTGAAAATGAATTAAGGAAACTCGTGCATTGTTTGGCAGTTACTATGTTACGGAAATCGCGTTGATAACAAGTGTTAATAATCTGCTGTAACCAGATAGTTGAGATACGTTAACTAAACTAAATTACGGTTAATGGAAAACAACTTATTGCAATACCTTGGTTAGTTAGAAATCAAAGCATTGCACCACTATATTCAATATGCAAATCTACTCATATTTACACAAGAACATGGCGACTTCATTTATTTAAAAAATTCAACAAACAATCTATTTTAAATTATAAAATTTTGAATATTTTTACTTTTTCCATTGCCAGTGGATAACAATATATCTCTTGTTCGAGAGTGTCAGTTAATACTTACGCGAATTATTAGAATACACTCGTTTATCGGTACTTGATGCGGCAGGTCCGGTTCCAGATAAACTAAATTTACGGATTTTCACGTTATAATCGACTGCAAATACAGAAATACAATAAGAAAATATTTTATTTTAGAAATAAAATTACTCATTCTGGTAAGGTAAGCATAAATACAGTACAGCACTGCACGTTTACACCAGAGATAAATAATTTGGCGCGCTTACTTGTATTCGATGTACAATAATTTTAAAACTGGCTAAAATATTTTATCGTAAACCGTTCCGGGTAAACCGGCGTTCATGTTTTGAAACATGTGTATAGAATTTATGTAATAAGATTTTATTTCAAAAGCAAATTTTTTGAACTTAAAACACAATAACTATAATAAAGTAATATGTTTGGTATATTTTGTAGGGCTTCTTCTCCTTGGGATGTTGTGTTTGCTGTGGAGAGTAGATCATCTCATCCTGAGATTATAAGGAAGATTAGTGTCATCAAATTCTCGAAAGGGATAAAACCTGCATATATGTTTCAACATTTAGAAGATGACATTGCTCTTCTTCTTCTTGCAGAGGCAATCAATTTCACTGCAGAAATAATCCCACTCTGCTTACCACAAAAGGGTATGTTCTATATTCAAATACTTATCTATTGTCCTTGAATTTTATAACTCCCTGTATAATTATCATGGCAATTTTCTCTCGAGCAAAATTAATTTAAACGTTGTTTTCAATTTGTGAAAACGAAGACAATGTTAGCAGTGGCCATATAAAGGAATATTTTTGAAATTTTAATTGTAGCACATATTAAAAAAAAAGATAAAAAAGGTATTTTTGTTATAATTGTTTCTTATAACATTTTGTCAAGATATTATTGATAAAATATTAATGCTTGTACCGCTAAGTCAAATTAATTTCCTTTAAATTCCCGTTTCTCTGTATATTGCAATTGAACTTTGGTGAGCATTTTATGTTGGGCTATTTTAATAATAAATGATTGGCCGTTCTAGATTTTATTAACTGTTAAAATCCACAAACATACGTGACTCAAACGAAATTCGAATATAGTACACTTGCCACCATAGACTGACACTTCAGACAACACGCCTACCACAGTGGCTATATTGTGATTGAGTTCAAGGTAATAACATATTTACCTAAATTGTATTGTGAAACAAAGTATGAATAATATTGTACACACATCGACAAAAGTTAATGGAGGTTGGAGTTTTTTTTAAATAGTTGCTGTTTCCTCCAGAACTGATTTACTGTACGAGTAATAGCTAGATAATCAACTTGACAGTACAAATGTGCGCCAAACATGGCATATCAGGATATAACTCCATTTGGATTAAGAAAGATTCATTTGTTGATCATCATTTAGATAACCATCTGATAGTTAGATATAAATTACATCTACGTTCAGTTCTAAGAGATAGGAATCAATACAAAGAAAAGGTAAATATTAAATAGGACATCATGCAGGAATTTTCATTATGCAATGCACCAAAACTTCTCTTGTTCAAGCACTTACTCACTCATTCACTTATTCACTCACAAACAGACATACAACGAGAGAGCTTGGGAGAAAGAGAGAGAGCGGAGTCGAAATATAGGGACATACTTCGAATTTTCTTCGGGCGGTAACACAGCGCGCGATCGCTGCAGGCGTTGCATACGTTGAAGTTATAATCCCTCATCTGTATGACTCTAATTTGTCGACGATTACATTGTTTCTTTACAAATAGATATTAATATTGTTTTCACTGTGATAATCTTGGTAATTAATATTTTCCTCTTTAATATTTAAATGATTTTAATCCAATTATACTACACTTTGGCTGTTCTTTAACGGGGACTAACTTCCACCCACCCCCACGCACTCACCCTGTCTACAGTCCTTGCATTAATATAATAATTACATATCTTATCACTTAAATTTCATCCACCGAAACAGTAACCATTCACTTTTTAGATCGTACGTTTTGCATTCGGAAGGTTCTCGGTTCGAATCCTGCTGCCAGCTACAACGAGTGAGGCTTTTCCCTAGTTCGAGGCCTGAGTTTTCATGCCGTTACCTTCAAAGAACTCCATTTCATGCCTCAAGGTGCTGACTGGCTTCTCTCATCCTTTTCAGCTACTCTTTCACAGACTGCACTAAAACTTCTTCAAATATCTTGATATTCTTTAATATATTTAAGTTATTATTATTTCTAGAGCTAAAATTCTATGATTATTCTATAGTTATATTTACTATATTTTTATAGTTATTATACTATAGTTATATATATTATATTATATTAAAACTATATTATAATTATTACCAATATTCCTTTTCGTATTAATTGTGTCGCAATAAGAGAATAAAACGTGATTGTTTCATCGTCTTTTGCTTCGTTACACAAAACTTTAAAAGGTTATCTGAATTTTTTTATATTCTAAAGTTGCAACACTGATTTTTTTTTATCTGCGTTTTAAATTTACCCCTTCTTCTCTAAAAGAAGTAGTGGTAGATGCTGAAAAGGATATATTTGACTTGAAAAAGAGGGTAAACGGTATTTTTGTAAAATCTAGTAAATTTTATCAGCTTTTAAAGGGGGAACTTTGATATGTATGGCTATTGTATCTCCTTGTCACATGAAGTTTAACAGTAGTTGCAAGGGGCTGGGAGAGGAGATTGGAGGGTTCCAGCTGCACAGTTGATTATTTAAGTAGTGAGGTAGTGATGATGATATACATACATTTTTATTAGTATCTTCGATAGTAGATTATAAATAATATTTCTTAAGATTATATTTCTAAGGTATTGTATATCTTACGATAGACTTATTGTAGAAAGGGGAGTGAACCAAGAAACGATACTAAAATTTTCTGAGGAATATGATGAACATACTCTTATACACCTATGTGTATAAATAAATCTTAGGAATAATGAAGATTGCTACCAATGCGAAGTCGTTAATAACTAGACGCATACCTCGAGATTTGTTTAAGACGTTCGTCAATATTAAGACGTTGAAAAGTGTATTTGTTTACCTTCGCGGCACTTTACAGGATTATTACAATGATAAAAGTCTCGATCTTGAACGTAGATGTCAAATTGAGATCGTAATCAGAAATCTTGAGATATACTTAAGACCTGTAATCTTAAAGAAATTTAAAGGAGTATTTGATAATCATCTTTAAACTTTAGAGTGTCATCACATGTTGAGAAAACTATAACAAGGATTGCTAGCAACCCAAACTCTTAAATAACTAGACGGAAATCTGGAGATATCTTTAAGTCTTTCCTTAAATTTTAAACTGGTTTAAGAGAATATCAGGTAATTTTCGCGAAACTTTAGAGCGTGATTAGATGTGAGTTAACTAGTACTTGCAAGTGGATGTCAAACGGATCTTGGAGGCGGAGGGATTGATATATCTTTAAGACGAATGTTAGTCATGGAGAGGATTTAAAGAATCTTTGATATCTTCGTTAAACTTTAGGGAGTTATTGCATGTGTACTACATTTACTAGTACTTGATACTACATTTTAAATGAACATCGGATACGAAAATCATAAGACATCTTTAAGTCCTTTAAGAAGGCCAAACTCAAGAACATGCTTTTAGTTAGGAATGGAGAGTGGTAAGGAGATGGAAAAGTTTTCAACCAAACTAGATTCGTATAAACAATGAACTAGGTCCCCTCTTAATGGTTAATCTTTCTTGGAACTGCTTAACAAATTATAAAAATGGTGTTCAATAAAATGGTTTACTTAGGAATTAACTGACCTACGGAAGTGGGGTAAGGCTGTAGCCAACTAGAGTATGTATATGGAATGAACAAGGAATGATTTTGTTTCTGTATTGGAAAGAGTATTTTGGAAGAAAATAATATCCCCTTTAATAAGAAATTATGAAGAGAGTATAAAATAGAATGTCTTTCATTGCTAATGGAAAATGTTAACGAGATGCGAAAAGTTTGGAACAAAGCCAGGAACCCAATACGAAATACAGTGTCACTACTTTTATACCTCTATTTTAATTGGAAATCCTTAAGAAGGTTTCAAGATGGTATTAAAGAAAATGACTTTAATCAGTGCTTTCAGACGGTTCTAGAGTGCGCACCTGTAGTGTCTGTAGAGAGATGATGATTTGAAAGAAAAGCTGAATAACAAAATAAGATAAATATAAAAGTTTATATATATTGAAGAAGTGTAGAGCTTTATTGTTAAACGTGGAAAGTAAACTTTAATTTGGGAAACGTACACAAGTCATGTGTGTGAAATGGTGATTTATCATTTGGATCTTCGAAATAGTTATTTCCAAGATACTAAAACTAACCACACGTGTGAGTGACAGGTAAAGTGGTTGGACACAAAGGTAAAATTCATACATCAGTGGAAAGTAACAAGCCATTTGAATATGTGGGAACAGTAGAGCAAATGAGAATTTACAATGCTAATGCAGGTACCTAACTTTTTTCTATGAGATCTCATTGAACTGTTCTCAATGGTGCTCCGAATATACATTACATTAAACAGGCCTTGGTGAACTCCGTCGTTGTAATTGTATGTACTCATTTTTATCCTTCAATATATATTTTTATTCTCTCTATATTTTTTCGTTTGTTCATGTGTTTCACACGAAATGTTTGTGAGTGATTTGAGTAGATAGAACACTGAGCATTCATCTCACAATATTCAATGCTCAGTGTTCTACTATTTTCAATGCTCATCAATTGTTAATGGGCCGTATTGGGAACAACACCCAGATAATGGACTGAATCACTATTTTGTGCTATTTCTAAAAAAATTTAAGCTGTATCGATTACTGTAACGTACCTGATATGTCATATAGCATAGCACTCATGTATTTTTTTCTTCTGCTCCAGTACCCAATACATCTGTGACATCCTTTATCTTCACGGAACTGGTATTTGCATGTTTAAATGACGCATTGTCTCATTTTCTAATCAATTTATAATTGTTTCTGCTTCATATTCACAGCATAGGAGGTTTTTTATTAGCTCCAATTTTTTTCCCTTGTATATATATTTATTTTTCAGTTTTGTTCCTCTTTAACAAGCATTAAAAGATACCAACGTCTTTAGTACTTTCTAATAAGGCATTTTAAATGTGAACTGCTTCGTACTTTCGTGCTGCAATATATTTTATGAGGTCTTCTTTTCCTTCAAAACACTTTAATAAGTTTCGAAACAAAACTTTTCTCTTACTTCAATTTTGTTTAACAATATTTCAAAACGAGAATTATCTACAATTCGAACTTGTTAATAAATATACATGAGATAGCAAAATAACTTGTCGGTAGATATACAAGGAACTAGCTGTCATCAAGATGACATAACTCCCTCCTCCGTCTTAGGAAGAATAAATAATTAACTATATTTCATTTGCATTGGCCTGCCATTACTCAATTAATATTTAAGGACTTCGATCCCGTTAAATGAAACTTTCTTGTTGAACGAATTTCTATGTTGCCAGCTAGGCAAATAAAATAAATAATAACGAGAATTTGAAACTAGAAAATCAGTGTTAAAATTTACAAATTTAAAAATTTTCGAAACAATTACAAGGATTGTACTAATCCGAACCGATAAACTACTTGCGAGAGACTTAAAATTACCATTGTTGTCAACTAGGTAAAAGAAATAAAACAAATAATATTGTTGTAGGTATAAAATCTTTTTATATTAGGTAATCAAGAGTTAGGACATCTTTTGTTACAAATATAAGTTCAGAGCAGTTACACAAAACCAAGTAGTAATTCACAAGTTTATATCAATTTTATTGGTTCAAATTTTGAATGCTCAACAAAACTTCTTTATGAATACAGACACTGTATACAAAGTAATCAAGTTATTTAAATACTTCGCAGTTAACTTTTAATTGTCTTGCAATCTGTTTAATTTACTGGGTTCGATTTCTTTATATTTTCCTAAGTTTGTGGTGCTCGTTGTTCAAATAAATATGCGCGTTGTTTAATTAGCTATCCTTTTGCGTAATAAAATTTACAATACAATGTTCAACTAGGTATTATATTGGTCAGTAATATAATGAATGATTTCGATTTGTTTGAAAACATTGCAGAATAAAGTTTTTACATTTTTATCTGATACGGTAACCATATGGTAAAGTTGATAATCCTCACTGTTGAAAGGAATTAGCCTACGTCTTTTAGTTTTTATTTCTTGGTGATGTTTACGTTGTCCTTTAGAAACAATCTTATATCCTGATTTGCATAATATATTGTTTGCATTGAAGATTACTTTACTGTGATACTTGTAAGTTACTAAATCATAATAATGTTGAACATTAATGATGTCCTATATACGACAATTAGGTGTAATACCACGAACTTTGCAAACATGGCCAATGTCTTCTGTAAGTAGATTTTGTATCCGATAACTATATTTTTTCACCCAAGCCAATGAAGATTTTCATCTCCCACCCCTTTGGCAGTTCTCTAGTTAATTCACCTAAAATTCCCTAAAGGTAACAAGAGTAGCTCATCGCGTCGTTGTATACAAATAATAGAATCTGTATCACAATAAATTACTCTTTCAGTCCCAATAGTTTCTAATTATTCATACAAGTGTATTCTGGCCCTTGCAGACGTGAATGATGATACAGCAAAATATGTAAATGGATATGGTCATTAAATGTAAAAATAATTCTTGTCTTATAGGAATTACACTTTGTATTTCCAAGTGGAGTGCTTTTAAAAATTCAAGAAATTCCTCAGCATCAGTCGCAACCTTTGTTTGTGCCAAGTGAGTGCATTTTCCAAATAGTGAGTTTAAGAAATTTTTTGAAATAGATCTCAACCGTTCATTACGTTGGATTTTGTCATACTCAAGAATTATTACTTCATGGCGGGCATAATCTACAATATATGTCCATTTTGCTCTTGTGTAGTACATTCAGAAGGAAACCCTCTGGATTCTTGCTTATTTTTCAAAAAGCGATCAACATAGGGTTTGAATAATCCCTCAGTCATTTCCATTCCCAAATTCCATACATGTTAAGTAAAACATGCCCTTTCTCTAGTGCAGCATGAAGCTCAGGAGTATAGAAGCTCGTTCCTCTTGACTATGGTTACAATCTCCAATATTCAATTCGTTTATGCAATTCCTACACAAATGAAAAACGATTTTGTTATGATCATTGTGTGAAAGAAGTGGAATAATAAGATCTCTAGGCGGCAAAATTGTACAGAATACGAATCCATGTACACTACTTGGGTCAGGCATGTGCACTTGGCTAGTGAAAGCATTGTGTATTTTCACTTGACCCGTGGGGAGTGGTTTCTTAG
The DNA here is from genome assembly GCA_022664845.1 of Lepisma saccharinum. NCBI lineage: Eukaryota > Metazoa > Arthropoda > Insecta > Zygentoma > Lepismatidae > Lepisma > Lepisma saccharinum. The sequence goes on along the minus strand of JAGDQP010002720.1, from coordinate 28,810 downwards.
ACTTAACCCATGGGTACAAGGAAATGGCGTCAGAATATTCCAGATATTCATTATCATCACTTGTACAATGCACGAAACATTCTGTACACCCACCTTTAAGTACGTCTTTTGGACGTAATGTTCATTCAACATTATAGCAGTGTTCTTGAATCAATGCCTGAATTTCAGAAGATGTTTTAATACGCTAATTCCATTCGCATTCCCATTGATCTACAATTTTACACCACAATTATTTTGAAGAAATTCTTTTTAGCTAACGTTGCATCATACCGATCCTGTAAGGTACCCCCTTCAGCATCAATAGGATAAATTCGAAGTTGTGTTATACAACTATGTCCGTGCCAGTACCACCTGTAGAATTCGAACATAGTACGAGTTTATTTATCATATACATCCAATTCAAAATGTTTGAATTGTACTTCACCGCCACTTTCAGCTGTCCTCAGTGTAATTTTTCGTTTATGTTCCATATACTTAAGCCATTGATGTGCTTTCTTACCTTGATGGCCGCTTTGATTGAAGCCCGACGGAGAAATAATTGGAATAAGTTATCTTGTAAATAAAGAGAACGAAAGCATGCCATTGCGCACGCAGCAATGGTGGCTATGGGAAGGAAACATTAAAGTCCATCTGTTTTAGGTTAATCGAGATTAGAAAATCGAATTCATGCCTGAGTGAGTATATGAGAACAATTACGACAATATTAAAATATTTCATGTTGAAAATCAAAGATCTTTCTACTCTCAACACATTCTTGATACCACTTAGTAATTGATTCGGCCTCATGAGGTGAATTGTTCTTAATATCGTAAAACTCAAGTTTTGGGTACAATACTATTTAATTCTGATTTTGGGGAGTATTAAACAAATAAGAAAAATCACCTTCCTTGAGATTTTCTTCAAGACCAACGATACTTTGGTAAATCAGCTACTCGTACACCCATGAACAAGAACGTAACTCTAAAGAATATATTATTTACTATTAGTTGCAAAAGTTTCTCTTCACGACTAATAATATGATGCACTAATTTTTTAGTTTCCAATAATACGCGAGGAAGAAAGAAATTATAAAAACCGTGTGCATTATGTGCAAGAGCAACTACCTGTCCCACAAAACTGTACATTTACATTTTCGTAATCACTAACTTTATATTTACGCCAAAGATGACTTGCACAAATTAAGTTGGGCTGATGTTCACTTTCATCATTTTCATCTTCTTCCAATAACATTGTCAAAAGATCAAACATTATATAGAGAAAATTTTCTACTCATTTTGTTCGCTTTACAACACACGAATGCAATTCATCTACATACATCAAACACAGTTTAGAAAAATGCTTGACACATATATGTTTAGACTTGACACCATACTGAGGACAAAGTTATGCATACTCGCATACAAATTTTCCTTTTTCTCCTAACTTGTGGTTATGAAAGCGAGTTTTGGAATGTACGATGACACTTATTACAATCAATTTTATTTCATAACTGTTTTTCGCGTCTGGATGATATTCTTCTCTATAGCTACATAGATATTCACATTTTGCGCTGGATAAAGGGTATGTTATATTTCACACGTATGAAATTCGGAATATGGAAATGACTGAGGGATTATTGAAACCTTATGTTGAGAGTTTTTGAAAATGAAGCAACAATCCAGTGGGTTTTCTTCTGATTGTTCTACAGGAGAGCGAAAATATACATTTTTTGTATATTATGACCGCCATGAAGTCTTGAGTATGACAAAATCGAAAGAAATGAAGGGTTGAGGTACATTTAAAAAAAATCTTAAAGTCACTCCTTAAGGAATGAAGGCACCACACTCACTTGGCACAAACAAAGGTTGCGACTGATGCTCAAGAATTTCTTGAACAATTAAGGGCAACTCTCTTGGTAAATACAAAGTTTAGTTTCTATATTAGAAAAAATATTGCTGACAGAAAAGAACCTGGTTAACAATACTGGTAATTTTAAGTCTTTAGCAAATACTTTAGCAAGCCTCGGCTCGGATTGGTAACAAGCCTCGTAATAATTTGTTTCGAAAATTTAAAAGTTGTATTTTCAAGCACTGAATTTTTGGTTCGGAATTCTATTTATTATTTATTTATATTTGCCTAGCTGCCAACACTGCTGTGTAATGTTCGTCAACAAGAAATATTAATTTAACAGGGTCAAAGTCCTTAAATATTAATTGAGTAATGGCAGGCCAATGCAAATGAAATATAGTTAACTGTGTATTCTTCCTTATTCGGAGGAGGGAGTCATGTCATCTTGATGACAGCTAATTCCTTGTACATCTGGCGATAAGTTATTTAGCTATCTCATGTATATTTATTAAAAAGTTCGAATTGTAGATAATTCTCGTTTTGAAATATTGTTAAACAAAATTGAAGTAAGAGAAAAGTTTTCTTTCGAAATATATTAAAGTGCTTTGAAGGAAAAGAAGACCTCATAAAATATATTGCAGCACGAAAGTACGAAGCAGTTCACATGTAATGCCTTATTAGAAAATACTAAAGACGTTCGCATCTTTAAATGGTTGTTAAGGAGGAAAATTTGAAGGACTTCATGAACGAAATGGAAACAATAAATATATATAAAGGGGAAAAATTGGAGCTAATAAAAAACCTCGTATGCTGCGAATATGAAGCAGAAAAAAATGTAAATTGATTAGAAAATGAGAGAATGTATCATATAATTTTATCAAATACCAGTTCCATGAAGATTGTTCCATTCACATAAAGGATTAAAAAAGTTCGTATTTCGACTAATAGTTCCATCACATTCTTATAAAATTTAAATTTGTTTAGTTCTTCACGCCGTGATACGGTGTTCATTATGAAGAGTACAAAATACACTTTTGTCTTAAATAAATATTCTTATAAACGTGTTAATAAATTGGAGGGTATTTTCTTCCAAGTACGTTTTTAGATAGAATAGCAAGATATATTGCATGTATGGCTTTATACTCGTGTTACAGTATTACACAGCAAATACATACCATAGTTGGTTATAACTTTCTCCCGCCTCCTAAGTTTCCTTCGTTCCTAATTAAAACCATTTTCTTCAGTACTTCCCTGGAATATTTCATTAAAGTTTCTTAAGGAGTTCGAAGGAAAATAGAGTAATAAAAGTACTCCTACTGCATTTCATATTCGATTCTAGCTTTGTTACAAACTCTTCCCATCTCGTTAACAGCTTCCATTCCCAATTAAAGGCATTTTCTTGTATACCATGTTTATAATTTCTTATTAAAGAGGATCGTATTTTCTTCCAAAATAATCTCTCTTATCAACAAACAAAATCATTCCTGGTAAATTCCATTTAGATACACTAGTTAGTTACAACTTTCTCTAATCTACCTAGGTCAGTTGAATCTTAAGTAAAAGGATTTTATTACACACCATCTTGATGATTTCTAAAGGAGGATCAAGGAAAATAGACCATTATCAGGCATTCTAGTTTATTGCTTATGCGATTCCAGTAGGTTCCGAACTTTTCCCATCTCGTTAACACTCTCCATTCCTAATTAAATGCATTTTCTTGAATTTGGCCTTCTTAAACGACTTAAAGGTGTCTTATGGTTTTCGTCTCTGATGTTCATTTCAAAAGTTGCATAAAGAACTAGCTAACTCACATACGATAATGCAGTAAATTTTTCAAAGAGGACTTTCGAAGATTCTTTAAAATCTCTCCAAGATTAACAATCGTCTTAAAGATGTCTCAGGATTTCCGCCTGCAAAATCCGTTTGACATCCACTTGAAAGTACTTGTCCACTCACGTGTAATAACGCTCTGAAGTATCGCAAAGATGACCAAATTCTCACTTAAATCTCTTTAATATTAAGGAACATCTTAAAAAATCTCAAGATTTTCATGTACGATCTCAATTTGACATTTACATTCAAGTACTAGACCTGTCACATGTAATAATTTCTTTAAGTGGCGCTAAGATAACCAAATACACTTTTGAACGTCTTAAGATTGACGAACGTCTTAAGGAAATCTCAAGGTAGTAACGAGGTTAATCCATCAAGTTATTAAGGAGTTCGTATTGGTAGCAATCTTCATTATTATTAAGATTTATTTATACACATCGGTGTTGTATAAGAGTATGTTCATCATACTCCTCAGAAAGTTTTAGTATTGTTTCTTGGTTCACGGGTCTTTCTACGATAAGTCTATCGTAAGATATTCTATACCTTAGGAATATCATCTTAAGAAATATCTTTGATAATCTACTATCGAAGATACTTATAAAAAATTATGCATATCATACTCACTCCCTCACTGCTTAAATAATCAACTGTGTACCTAGAAACCTCTAATCTCCCATCCCAGTCGCGTACAACCACTGTTAATTTTTTTGTGACAAGGGAATACAATAGCTATTCATCCCAAAATTTCCCCTTGAACAGCTGAAAAATTTACGAGCTTTCACACAATACCATTCTACTTTTGTTTGTTCTATTGTACCCTCTTCAGCATCTACCACTACTCCTTTTAGGACTCGAACCGAGGATCTTCGGAAAGCAAAGCATACGGTCTAACAAGTAAGTTGTTTCTGTTTCGTTGGATGCAACTTAAGTAATAAGGGATGTAATTATTATATTAATGCAAGAACTGTAGGCAAAGTGAGTGGGTGGAGGTTATTGGATTTTAGTCCCCGTTAAGGAACAGCCAAATTATATTATAATTACATTAAAATTATTTCAATATAAAGGGGAAAATATTATTAATTACCAAGATCAGCACAATGAAGACAATGCCATTGTCTATTTGTAAAGAAACAATGTAATCGTCTACAAAGTAGAGTCATACAGATGAAGGATTTTAATTTCATCGTATGAAACGCTCGCAGCGATCGCGCGTGTGTGTCGCCGCCCTAAGAAAATTCGAAGGATATCGTTTTATTTCTACACTAGAGCAATAAAATTATAGTATTTTCAAAGAATTTACTTTCATATTTAGAAACACAAACAGTTATCCTTACCATCTCCGTCTCTTTTCCTCTCTCTTTCTCTACTTACTCTTACATATCTGAACAAAACCAGTGAGAAAGATAACTAAAGGAGGAGACAAACACGATAAGATTGAAAAAGGAAAATAATGCGAGGGGAATTGATATTTATCATGAAACATTTCTATTGATGTATTACGATCACACACATCCTTATTAACCTCTCGACTGTCCAATGATTTGCATTTCGCAGCTCGGGCCTCATTCTCATACAAATATATATATTCACGAAACATAATAGTAGTGTTAGGCTAATAGAAATAGATCATGTTAATAGTTTTAGTTTACATTTCTGCTTCTACTTGAGAGTTTATTCTACCAAGATATATTAAACTTTGAATTAATCTAAAGCTAAGGCCGGGATAGGGAAGCGGAAAGGATTCGGGTAGGTGTCGGTCAGGGCTTATGTTAAAGGTGCAATCTTTACATTTCCTGGTATTTTTTTGAAAAAAAAAAAAAAAACTTGAAAAATCTCAGTCGGGGTGGTCATGTTCCGCCTCTGGTACCGAACCCACGACCACCTGAATGCTGCGCCAACTCTCTACAACTGAGAACTGTCAATGAAGAATGAGCGGTGGGACACTCAGTATATCCTATTCGTATATTCACATATATAGTATATGATTTGTGTGCCTGTGTGAAGTTATTTATGTTATTTAGGCATAAGACTCGCCCGGGATAGGGTGGAGCTAGAGGATCCTGGAAGGAATTTTTAAAAATTATTTTAAGGCCTTTAAGCATCTGAGGAACAGGCGGAGACAGGGTTGGGAAAATGTGTTGGAAGGCAGACGGCCAGGGCATATTTTATGTACACCATCATAACGTTTGCCAGGTATGGCTGAGAATTTTTTTTTCGGAAAACTCAGTTACAATGGTTAGCCACTGGAATCGATCCCAGGACTTTCCGAATGCTATGAAAACGTTCTACAACTTTTTGAAATTTTGTTCATTCTTAGCAAGCTTTACTTATTCAATTTGATATATCCTTTTAATCTGTATGGACTGATAGTTTCAGAATTAAGTTAAAACATACACACACATTTTCATTTATGCCCCAGGTCTACCACTTGCAGCCAAGGCCTAAGTTGGTGGTATCATCATGGTCTTTGTTGAGAACAAAACCTGGAGAAGCTTTTAAGGTTGCACAGTGTGAAAATTGAAGGATTTCAAAGTGGGATGATATGTTGTTGGTAAGAAAATAATATGAAAAATCGAATATTATGCATTACGTGTGTGCCCACTTGCAGACTTCCAGGGGAGATTCCCCCCCTCATTCCCCCTTTCAGATCGCACACTGGGTTGTCGTAAGTTTTTCCTATCTGACTTATGTGAATTAAGCATAATTTTCAAATTTAGTGGAGTAGTAGAATTTGCCTTCAATTTTTCATTAACGACAGTTTTTGTGAATCCCTTCCAAGGATTATCCCTGTGCTCCAGTATCGAATTTTGTCAAAATGTGTTACGAGCACAGGAATAATCCTTGGAAGGTATTAACAAAATCTGTGTTTGTAGATTTTATTTGTAGATTGTAGATTTGATTTGTAGATTTTAGGTTGGATTCCCAGCTAAGCAAATTTTTTTAAAAATATAGGTGTATGAGAATGATGCTCTGGTTGCGAAATGCAAGTCATTGCTGTCAATAGATTAATAAGTATGTGTGTGATGGTAATTGAATGAACCTTGAATTGAATGAACATTTATTGTAGGGCGAAATTCAGCATACGCTGCCCTTCCACTTCACAAAAAAAATAAAAAGAGAAGAATACAATGCAATTAAAATGTAAAGTACAATACAGAAATATAGAATACACTAAGAAAAAAATATATGTAGTATACAGACAAAGTAATTAAAATTTGTAATGGAAATGTGTAGTTAATTATACTCAATACCACAAAAACTTGAAAAGAAATTACAAAAGAAAACAGAAAATGTCCAGCACAAGAAAAACTATAGAATACAACATAATACAAAGGTATAAAATACACCGAGGAAAAAATATATGCTATACAGACAAAACAGTAAAAGTTAATAGAGTTATAGCCCAAGCTTATTATACAACCCTTTTACGGTTGTACAACATATTGTTGTATACAACTACCCAAATTATAAAAAAAAAATACATAAAAGAAAAGGAAAATGACTGCGATAGTCTCTTCAGATCACTTTTGGTATCAACATAATATTTTTGTTGTCAATTACTACGACAAACGTATCATCAATACATCATTGCAATTGTTTTATGATTAATATCAATTTCCTTTGCATTTTCCTCTCTGAAATTTTATGGTGTTAGTCTCTTCTTTAGTTCTCTTTCCCTCTGCTTTTTGTTGTTATGTGTGTAAGTCAAGAGAGAGAAGGATGCAGAGAGTAAGGATAATTGTTTGTGTTTCTAAATATAAAAGTAAATCATTTGAAAATGCCATTCTTTTATCTCCACACTCTTTCTCTCTCTTCCCCCCCTCTCTCTCTGTGTTTCAAAAAGGCAAGTTTTGTTGCATGGCATAATGAAGATTCCTGCATGATATACATATTTTTTCCCCTTTACTTTCGATTAATTCCTATCTCTTTGAACTTAATATGATTCGAGTTTCTATTTGTCTATCTCGTGGCACTCTAAATGATGATCAACAACTGATTCTTTCTTCCTCCAAATGGAGGAATACCCTGGCATGCCATATTTGGCGCATGTTTGTACTGTATTGTTGGTTGTCTAACTATTGGGTTACAGTGAAAAAATTCTGAGGAAAGAATAAGTATTTCTTATAACACCATCCTCCATTTGCTTTTGTCGTTGTGTGTACAGATTATTGTATAACGTTGTTTAAGTTTCAGTCAACAATGTAATAATAGTTTTCCGTTTTATTTTATGTCCGATTTTTAAATATTCCTACGGTTATGTATTATTGTGCTGTTCTATTGTTTAACAGAAATATTTTTTTTCCATATCCTTGGCGACGATCAGTGGCATTAGCTATATGCATCCTGAAACGGTATATAATTAGTGTACACTACCGAACAATACCGAACGCTATGTGTAGTAATATTTTGTAGCAACTTTTTGGCAATGTATAAGTCATACATTTTTAATATTTTGAAGTTCCTTGGTCACATAAATCAGAGGAAGTGCTTATAAACATAAGTAGGAAGACTTAAAATATTATCGATACATTTAAACAGCGATTAGGATCGTTCAAAAGCCGACGAGTATTGAAAATTAAAGTGGAAGACGGTTTCGAAACTAAAATATAATAAGATAAGCCAGAATATCTTAAATGTGATATGGATTACTATGTTTATCGACTTTGGACTTTTAAGATCGTGAATATTTGTAAATTTAGTTAAGAATGGGATTCAGTGAAATCTTTGCCAATAATGTCCAGAAGTAAAATTTGAGGCTGTATACATCATGTGCATGAAAAGGTGTCATTCAAGTAAGAAGCGATAATCTCATAATTAGGGAATTTTTTGCTGTGTATAAACAGAACATTATTATGAGCGCCATTTGGCACTAGTTGACGCGTAGCAGAAAATTAATCTTTTTCGTTGCAAGAACGATGTTTGTTTACAGCTGATAATGCAAAATCAAATTCATCGCCAAATATACGTTACATTAATTTTCCACATTTACCAGCCTCCAGAAAATTACTCTTTACTCCGTGAACTGCAGTCTTTGTCTTATGGTTTATCAAAGTGCTAAAGATGGTAGATTTCTTTCAATGCGTAATCTTAATCTTTAATCTGTCCACACTGTGGTACAAGCAAAGGTAAACTCTACTGAAACGGACTGTGTTGAATTGCCTCGAATGCGTTGGATTATGGTTCTTTTGTTACGTCTATGCTCTGACTGGACATTGCTTGTTTTCGGTGCTTTCTTTTCGCTTAATTTTTTTTATCAACAAGAGTCCCAAATAGTCTCATATATTGAAGGAGGTCTCTGAAACTAGCTATAGATATTTTCTCTTTAATTTGTCTGTACGCCAGTCCTGCTTACCTTGTGCTAACGATTGCTACTCTTTAATGTGTAATTAACAAGACAAAAATACATAACTTATTTCAGTAAAATGGATTCTGTATGTTTAAATTCAAATATGAACGTTATTCTAAACATTAATATAGCTAATAAAGGAACTAGGCTTGCTTCTTTCCCCCTAGCATATTAGATTATTACTCCTCCAGACTTGCTTTTGTTACTTTGCTTGACGCTCTGGAACCCTACCATACATGTGTATTTGCAGGTTCAACTAGTGTGTAACTCTGCCACTGACATAAATCTTCTATGAATAGCAAAAAAATGTACATTATTGTTCGTTCTTTTTATAGCTAGAAATCTTAACCGCCATGAAGCTGTTGTCTTAGGTATGGGATACGTGGATAACGGAACTGTTAGTGATTATATTTTGTCAGCTACAGTGGCTGTTTATAATAGAGATGCATGCTTAAACGAATCTCAGTATACACCTGATGAACTTGAAATGGGGACGTTCTGTGCTTCTGATACGGAGAAAGACACCTGCCAGGTATGAAGGTTAGCAGAAAGAATGCTTTTCTCTTTACTTTTTCTGCTAAATTACTTGCTAATAATTTATTACATTCCTAGACTAGTGTACTAACCGCTCCTTTCTTCCTTTCTGTGCCGATTAGAACTCTTTTAAGGTAGGTGAGGGGTTCAGAGAAGGTAAACAAGCCACATCATTTGGTTTGATTACTATTGATTTACGCAATATACAGAGAAAAAAACAAACAATTAAAACTTTTCTTAAAAAGTTGCAAATATTTTGTCATTTCTGTTACCTTATCTGGATTTTGAGCAAATATTTGTGCAACAGCAAGCTCACGTACACATAAAATATGGAAACATAGGCTACTACAGAAGCTGTTTCTACGCATTGTCCCAAGAGGAACACGCATCTTAACGCTGTAGATCACCCCCGCCATCTTGGTACGCACCTTCCATTGATTTACACGGGAATTGTTTTACTCATTTTATGCCTCTCGGATGTAGAATATTTAAGTTCTGCTTTCACAAAATTTGTCTTGGTGGTTATTTTGACTCTTGTATAGTTTTGGTTTGTGAAGTTTCTCGAAATATATAATTATAATGTATTATTAATAGTTTCCTGCTATATAAATCACAATATGTTAACGGGCAATCATACTGTTCCTGTGTAAAATATTGCATTTCTATAAAGTAGCATGAGTAAAAGAGAACATGACGATAAACTGGGCGAAAACAGAAGTTAAAACTATACTCCTGAAAAGTATAAGACGAGTAAAACAATTCCCATGTTAATCAATGGAAAATGCGTACCAAGATGGCGGGGGTGATCTACAGCCTTAAAGTCCAGCTATGACATTACGTGACTCATTTCTCCTTAAGGAACATTGATTTACATAGGATCGTGAGAGCTAAATATTTCGAGCATTGCTGATCGTGAGAATATATGATAATTAATAGTTTGTTTGTGCTTGTAATTTATGTACTAAAGCTTTAAGTTTTAAAAGTATTTGATATACAGTCGTAACTATTAATGTAGGTTAAACAGTCATCAGTCGCTTTTCGTCATTATTTCTTTCTTCTAGAACTTAGCACACTCCTTGAATGCAACACTTGGATTGTTACTGCTGATAATTATTCTCATCATCCGATTAAGATGTAATGGCAAGTCCACTGTTGATATGAAATTTTCGACAGCAAGCTACAAAAAATCTTGTAGTACTAGTTAAAAGTGTATGAAGAATTCTGTGGCTGTAGCGAATATCAGCTTCGAACCCTGTTGTGTAAAAAGTATCTATATGTACACTTCGCATAAAAATTGCAAGCCTGAACGCCGTGCAGCTAGGCTACTCAATTTACACCTTCTTATCTTATAATCGTGTGTGGCAAAGGGATATAATTGTGTCTGATAAAGTTCAAAAGGCACTTTTATAGGAGTAAGTATTATTACGATTATTATTATTATTACTTTGAAACGTTCGATAACGGCCAGTTTTAAATTCCCCGCAGAATATCATTCAGTATTATGGAAGGAAACTCGCAATAGCGGACTATATTGATATCGAATATGAACAAATTGATGATGTTTACTTTTAGCGGACGAAACCATAATATGGTGGCTGTCTATAAAGGTTACTGCTTAAAATATTTTTTCCTATGTAAGCCATTTCCTAATCACGAAGAGAAATGAAGACTTTACTTCCAACCATCTCCAACACAATTACTGAACATTATCAGTAACAATATTGTTACGAACTGTCAAAACGACTTCCTCAACTTCCGAGGGGGGTACTACAATTTCTGGTTAAGCGCGTTACGAATGGAGGTGTTCAGAATTATGAAGTTAATTCCGGAATTTGGAACTCGTTGCATTGCGGCAGGGTATATTCTCTAATTCCAACATTCACATTTGGAAATTAACGACATAATTTGTGTTATTTTCATGTTGGAAACAAAATATGAACTTTCCGACGTGGCTGAGAGAAAGTTAAAATTCTGACAGTTTCTGTATTTCGACTCGTGCTCATGATAATCAAAAGTATAATAACAACGAGCTCTAAACGCCTCGACCACGGGGGCTATGCTAGTTCCTCTTCAATTCAAGCTAATTCTTGAGGCGCTGCAACTAAAGTTTGTTCAAGTTTTATTCCTTCCAGCATTCCACGGAGGTTGAATTTTCAGAATTAATATTTATGATACAAATTTTTACTCTTTGGGAAATATACAAAAACGTATACCTTCCATCGTATAAATCCATATGTTCTCTGTGTCGGTAACCGGGTACAAGCAACAAAACTCAAGTGGAAACAAGAATACTTTTGTATTTTGAGAAATGAAAACGTTTATTATTGTTATACACAGTTGATTGGCAGCAAAGATTGAACATTAATTTAGATAAAACTAGTGTTGTAAGTGAATTTATACGTCGTTTTCTTATTTTAATTGTTTATGGCCGTTTAAGGATAGTTTTAGTGCGTATTTGTAAATAGCAGACAGCTACTAATAACTGACAACCTTTTCTAGAACAAAACGCTTAACAGTACGAAAAATAATAATATAAAAACAGATGTATTACACGTTCAGACATAATAATTATTAATAATCCTGCAAGTGTAATGCAAACACTAACATTAACTTTACATGCCAAAAGAATACTGCAACACATAACATCCCCATAGGTACAACAGAAAAAGTGGAAAACATTTCCAGGAAGCAAAAACTGAACACTTGAAGAAGTGAACACTCTACATCTCAAGAAAACCATCTTCTCCTAGCTAAGTTTTTTAAAAAGCAATGATGAAAAATCGAATACTGTCTTTTCTTAGTAAACGTCGACTAAATAGTATGTAGAAGGAAACGTATCGACTATTGGAAGAGAAGATGTCAAATCGTTGGCCTAGTTGCACGGAGTGCAGATTGGTTTATGGGAAGTGTACATATTTCAGTAATAGTAACTGAGGTTCAAATGATATTTTCTCCGTTCCGTTTCAACAGTTGCATCAGCTGTTGATGTCGTTCGGATCTGTGGTATTGTTGATATCTTTCAGATCGTAACACAACTTGAAGTCCTGGACGAGAAATGAATGTATAACCTTCCACCATCCCTTTTCAAGTCTAGAATTTGTGTATTAAATTTATTTAATGTGCAGTTTGTCATATATTAATAAGCGAATAACGATATAATATAATATTTTTCTAATAAGTTACTTGGTGTAGGGGCTTTCAATCGGTTTTTCTTTAAGAGGAAGTATTACTTCCCCAGAATACACCCAAAAATATCACCCGAAACGTTATCAAGAATGTCAGAAAACGTAAAATTTAGTGTACTCACACCGTCCCCAGAGGAAACGGTATTCTTCTTGAAAAAGGCAACATTCTCTCACTGGAGATGTACAATTATGGTGAAGATTTTCTTAAATTAACTCGCATTAAATATATCTTTCTCAGGTGTTCCAAGCGATGTATCCTAGAACGGCTTGAGAATAATCCATGAATAAAGAACTTAGTTCTCTGTGAATACAACTTATAGTCCTTACTATAATTCTTGTTCCATTGTCGTTTAGTGATAAGTATTGTTATTTAAATAAGAAACAATTTAATCAGTCATAATTAAAAGAGAATAAGTGCTATGTATTTTAATGGCGCATGTTCTGTTTTAACAAAGACCGATTCAATTGCTGTTCATACTAGTTGGTATTGTAAAGCTGATTCTTAGTGAAGAAGATGTTTTATTGTAATATAATTACTATATTTGAAATATTTTCCTAGGGTGATGGTGGAGGTCCTTTACTAATGAAAAACGAAGACAACGCAACAACGGTTGGAGGTAATTATATTTTTGACATAATAACTATTAATGGCTATTAATAAGTATTAGTAATGATAAGTATTAATAAGTATTTGGCATACAATCATATCTGGAATATATTCAACAATATATTACGTTACCTTCTTTTCGACGTATTTGAACATGGCTTATTATATAATACGCATATTACATAATTATATCTTAGTTTCAAGATCCTATAATAGCTTATGACACATACTTGGCAGTTCTACGAGTTTATAATCTATCAAAGAATCAATGCCGAATATAGCTGATTCATTAAATATAGTTGTTACCATAATTAATAAATGAAATCATGTAATGAAAAACAAGCCATATATCAATTACGTAATTTATTATAAAAGACTAATACGGCAATTACACTTAACACTAAATCATTTAAACCTGACATTCAGTCATATAACACATTCTTCAGACTTTACAACTATAGTTTATAATGCTTACAATATTGTAGTACATGATTGGCTAGCTTTAGTCCCATAACAGAAGTTTGATGCGAATTAAAATGCAGTTTTACCCAAATGGTCACTGTCATTTGCTAACCATTTTGCTGATGAATCCCTACAATTTGACACCAAAATCGTAACACTAGGTTGTAATAGTTCCGAAGATGTATGCTTGTATATTTGCTTGTATGCTAGAATTTGAATTTTACTGATGGCCTTTAGGCATCTAAGGCTTAGGTCGACTTGTATGCTAGAAATGACTTCTTTTGCAGCTATGTTGGATTTTCCCACCCCATGCCCTCAGATGAATTACCCAGGTAACAATGATCATTTGTTGACTATTTCGCTAACGAAACCTTACAATTGGACATCAAAGGCAGGGCGTTAAGTAGAATAGTTGCAAAGATATGGTAATTTGATTGCTAGAAATAGTATGTTCCGGAGCACAGTGAGGCCAAAGCACAGAATGTGTGGAAGAAATTAGGAATATGGAATATATGGGAGGAAATTATAAGGGAACCAATCAGTTCTTTGCGTACAGTGGCTACAATATTGTATTCAAAGCTTACAGGCAAGATATAGACATAACAGAATATTACAATCAATCTAAAGAAAAGTACACTGTACAGGAGGCACCGCAGCACAGTCTTTCACTCTTTATGTCATTGAAAATTGAGAAGAAAAACGTATACCTAAATGTTTATAATAGTACGCAAGCAGGCTTATCTGATAAATCACTACTTTCCAGTGTCTCAGTCTAAGACACAAAAAGTGGAGCAATTAATAAATCTAAAACGTCCTTATAAAAATGAGACTTTTTCTTCTTTGGGACTTTACGTAGGTTTTGTAATTAGAGGGTCTGATGTGATTAAAAGTAAATACAACACATCTTCGTCAGTCTTCGCCCGTGAAATCTTACGAGTAAAGTATTCCCCGTATGCTTGAAGTCTTTATTCCGTGCCTTTTAGGATTGCTCGGAGTTGACGAATTGGAAGCAGGGCATGTTGTATGATTTGGCCGCCTAGAATTAACACCTTATGCACTGTTGGCTACATTGGGTACCAGGGGTATTTCGCGATGGATTCCTGTGCAGTGTCAAGAGCATATTGAGGAAACATTTCGGTAAGTATGCCATGACCACTAGAAGTGTCTGCAACACAGTCTTGAGCATCAATGCCAGTATTACTTGTGGACACTTCTGGGTTACCAAAGAAACGTCTTACTGTATTTCCATAATTGCTGGTATGTACCAAATTGCTTTGGTCGATCAACTAGTAATCCAATTTCATGTTTAAATCTGTCTTGATTATTTTTTTCTATGTGCTATGATCTGCTTATGTTTTTCTCCACAAACTTGCCGCTTCCGAAGGTGCATTTTATAGGAAAGATGTAAGAGACGTTCGAAGAACAGTATCAATGCATTAAGCTCATACACTTTAAGACCCCGCACAAAAAAAGAAAATCCAGGATTTTTAAAAGACAAATGAAGTATTCCTTGTAGAAGCGCCTCCTAAAATATTTTCTCAATCCGCCACTGGTCGTACGTCATCGTTATCTCATCGGACGTCCACGATATGAATACATTATCAGCTAAATCACACATTTTACGTTTTACACGCCTCAGTTGCATACTGAGGCTGTTTCATTGTGCAATTAATGGGTTCATTTCAGGGATCCGGTAAGAACACTTTATATATTATCATACGTTATATTTCCAAATGGAGAAAACAAGTGCAGGTTTTTTTACGGACAGAAAGAACAATGTTTACCACATAACATGTTAAAAATCACAGACATGATCTGCCCTGCTATCTACTAAAATGCTATTTCAATGCTTGCTCATAGCTTGTACATATTGCTTTCGGTACCAAATTACTTTCCAGACCTGATCTTGTGAAGTACTAATAAACATCACATCAACGTTCTAAATATATCAAATGATACACACTTGTGGGTGGTATCCCCATGTTTAACAACCATTGAACGCACTGCACGTTTAGTAGCATGCAAACGCAAACCTGCTATCATCTCGCACTGAGTTGCGCAGCATGTCCCTGTCTCTGACGGATAACAGGTTTAAGCTTGCAATGACGTCATTGCAAACACCTCCCCATTCCTTTCCTGCACACAATCTTACCTAGACACTATTAAGATTTCATATTATTTCGAATCACTCTTTTACTTCATTTTCTGGGTTGCTGCCAAGAATGTTTTGGTTCCACTGTGCGGCGGCCATATTGGATTCCCCCTCTTCCTGACCCACACGTATTTCCTAGATGGCCACTATCCCTTTTCCTAACATTTGTTTCACAACCTACATAATGATACAATCCGCAATAGTATTTCGTGAAACTGCACACGGGGGCCCTTATCTCTTACCATGAGCACATGGATTATTGTATGTTTTGTTCCGTTGTTCTAGACGTTCCAATTTTCTTTTTAATTAATCAGTTTCGCTAAGAGATCTTCTCTGGAGGAGGTTCACGAGAGGTATCATATTTACGTACAATTATGTTTTGTTTTATTAGTTGATTGTGAAATAACAATTGCACATAAAATGATATAGAATATATTAGAAACTGTAACCTATATATTCTACCAGAAACGCAATGCATAAAACCTTCAAATTGTGAAGTTACTGATACTTGAAGGCCACGGGAAAACAAATTACTTTTTCTATTTTGGAGAAATTGAAATAAGGCTGCCATCAGTTAGCTCTTTGAAGAGCCCTCTAAACAAGCTATCATGCATGAAGTTAATTTGTGTAGTCCGTCTGTTGCAAGCAAATCTTTATATGATATTCAGGTATAAGTAATGCAGATTCTTAACTTTAAAACGCTTTACTTAAAAAAAAAAAAATAATGGACAAAGCACATATTTCCCTGTGGTCTTCATTTCTAATCATACTAACTATCAGCTTTCAATCCTACAGTAAAACCCTGTTAATACTTCACCTATAGGACTGAGGTCATGGTCGGAACGCAAGAAAAGTCAGACAGATATTCTTTCCTGAGAGCTTGTTGTTGTTCCTTAAAGTTTTTCGTCTGTTGAATTCGAAAATATAATTTGTTTTCTCTGTACCAGCCTTCGATGTTGAGAAAAACGAGCACTGATTAGAAAAAAGGGGGCTATTGGGGCACTTCCCTACGCGGAGTTTGCACCACTGGAGTGTAGAGATGGTGTTCTGTGATATCAGAGGAGATGCAACAACTCGCCAATGTGTTATTCCATGGCGGAAATGAACCAGAAGTGACTTTTGTACAGACATAATAAATTATACACTTTTTGTACACTTTGCACTCAATAGTAGAGTAAGAATATCCATTTCCTATCTCGGGACCTTTCAGTTGAAATGGGTATCTATTTTTTTGCTTATGGTATTTCAATATTACATTGGTTCTCCTAGCGAATTGTCAAAGTAGATTTCTTTATGATCTTATTGGCGGTTTTCTTGTAAGGTTGATAGAGACAAAACCTCGGCCCCACATTTGTGCTGTAAGTCCGGTGCTGAGAATCTTAGAGATTAGTCGAGGGGTACACTAATCTCAATGCCATTCGCTCTACAAATGATGTGGCGTTAACCACATGTACACACAAGTCACTGCTATATTTATGTAAAATTATTAGTACATTGCTGCCACTTGTATTATTGATTTGCCTATTTCTCAAAATTTAAGCCTGATAGAAAGAAGCGGATTTCACTGCAGTGATCACTTACACTGATTCTATGATACTTGCATCAAATTTCTCAGGAAAGAACTAAAAGTTGCAAATTTGTTGCACAGTATTATTAGAGAGGTTAATATATTTAATATAATGCAGTAAAAGTCCATATAAATCCATTTGATAATTATGAAAAACTATTAAGTGATTTGTAGTAAAGTTCAATGCAGTATTTCCAGTACATGAATAACACGAAACACTTTGAAAGTCGAATTTTAACACAAAAAACTGTACACATTGTCAGAAGGAATTGACTTAACAGGAAACATTTGTCCATTAAAGTATCGGAACCCACTACCCAAATGTCACCAACTATTAGACTCAAATGAGTAAGTAGTGTTTCATGGACAAGTAGAATAGAGATATTCGCCGGCAATCATGAATCTCCGACATAGTCAGATTATGCGAGGAGTTCAACCATCGAAGGTCGGATTACCACAGGTCTACTCTAGCTCAAATTTAAAATTAGTTAAGTTTGTAATTGATTAGAAAGATAGGAGATAAAAATGTTCTGTGTTATCAGGAGGTAACAATATTGTAATGATTCTGTAGTCTTATGACAATGAATCGTAAGGTAGAGCCTTTCGACCACTGGGATCGTAATTTGTAGTTAAATGAGTACACGACTGTTTGTCTTTTTAATCGACACCATTTATTTATAAAATTCCATTTAATGAACTGGAATATACAGTAAATAACAAGGATGATAAAAACAGCGCCCGTAACATGGGCTGTATCGAGATGATACGTGATCACTTCTTAATTTGTAGCGACGTATATTTCTGAACTAGGTCGGTTTGGAAAGCAGTTTAGTGATGTATGGGGTCTGGCTCCAGACCAAGTCAGAAAGGTAAGGTATTCCGATTCCAGACAAAGTCGTGGTTGAGGTTGAGACTCTGACTCCAGACCAAGTCAGAGGGGTAATGTAAGAGCTGATCACTGTCAAATTGAAGTAAAGTGATAATAAATTAACATTTGGCTGGCCTTTTATAGGCCTCTTCTGGTAGGCAGGACTTGAGTAACTCCAAGTTTCTCCACTTGTAGTTGGCGTATTCTGCTACCGTTTCTTGCGTATACACTATTTGCACATGTTTGCATTGTTTGTTTACTTTGTGTCGTGTGTGAGTCTTACCAACACACATTTTATTTTTACATTGCAATATAGTGTTATACGCAGTGTAGAAGTAAAGACGACATATTATGGTCCGGACATGTGACTCATGTAACTTAATAAGTAACTCATGTTCTCGTGTAACTCAGGTAACTTGTAACTCATGTTCTCAAACTTGGGCGTTTACGAGATCATTTATTATCTACCCTTTTCATCTTATGTATTTTTTTCTTAAAAACATATTTTGACAGGTTATTGTTTCTAAACATTATGACGATGTATTTTATGTATAAATAACGATTTTATTTCTACTTTCTAGGCATTGCTTCGTGGGGTCACCTTTGTGCAGAAAGAGACTTTCCTGGAGTGTATGTGAATGTTAGTTATTACTTGAAGTGGATACTTGAAAATTCTTCCGATGGACAATTTTGTGATCATTAAATATATGTATATGTCTTAAAAAACTAAAAACTTTCATTTGGAAGATAAATAGAGAAAAGAATTACAAAATGAGATTTCCTTCAATGTAATAGAATAGATTTTTGCGGTGTGTAGCGCTGAAGAAGTTCTACGACTGTGCTTGTATATATGTGAATAAATGTTAACGACAAGTGTTAATCATATATGTGTTTAAGAAGATAGACTAGACATGCCATAAACCTTTAGTAAACGGGATTAAAGTATTAACTCTGTACATAACTGTAACTCTTTCAAAATAATTCGTATAACATATAACTAGCATTCACAAACATATACAATTTGAATATAACAATGTACTTGTTAGATTACTACTGAGAATAAATTACATATTAAACCCTCTTCGAGCTTTACGTGTTTTAATTTATTGAATATTCACTCCGTACAAAGAAAACCCAATCAATGTATTAGAACATTTTCAGTATCAGAAGCACAAGATGGCGTTAATGTTGAAAGTGATCTCAAATTGACAGAGAAGAGAAACAAAATGTCGTACTGTAAGTGTACTGTCTTTAAGAAAATGAAGTTAACATTAAGTTTCTCTTCTGTTTGTTAAGGATTTGAGCTATTTGTATGTTAATAATTTGATGCACAGAGAGGGGCATCCAAAATGACGGAAACTAATTACCCACTGAATCTGGATAAGAAAGTCTGATGAACTTAAATCTACAGTGTAGAGCTATAACATACATTTATGATGAAAATGAAAGCTATTTATGAGAACAAATAACCCATCATCTAGCAGTGTTCAAACCAGGAAGCGGCAATTCAAGCTGTACTCTGGATGTTTAGATTGGAACTGGTTACCCAACATCTGAAATCTGAACACAACGCTACCAAGGACTATTTTTAAAAAAAAAAGCTACGAGAAAAAGGCCAATGTGTTTAATGTTTTTTGTAATACATTTTCAAACATAAGTACTCCATCTTCGTTTCCTGCAATTCAGTGTGTCTCTCCTTTTACCCTCTCAAATCTATCACCACCACCCTCGAGGAAGTTCAGGCTCTCTTTCTCTTCATTATAGATCTTTATGTTCTGCCGATATTAGCATACATTTTTGCGCAACACGTCTTCCGTTATTTCAATTACAATCTTAATTATGTTTAATAGATTATTCAGAGAAAGTTACTATCCCGCATCTTTGAAAATGGCTCTTGTAATTCTTGTATATAAATCCGGATCAAAAGACAGTAGTTCATCTTACTTACCTATATATATTTTATCCTCGTTGTCAAGTTTCTGTAAAAAATGATAAAAGAGAGACTTTTTAAATTTACCTCATCTTATATACCCTCGGCTCAACACGGAGTTTGGCTAATAGTTTATGGCTCACAAATCTCAGTATTCTATTTCTAATTCCGTCAAATGCATTTAAAATAACGCACAATCAGATGTAATATATTTTGACCTATCCGAGGTCTTTAATCCATTCTCACACATTCATCTTCTGTAGAGACTATGAAATATATACAATATCTATTAATTATTTTTTCGTTACTAGCCAACTATGTACAGGACCGTTGTCAGAAAGTGGTGCTATCTGGTGTGTCGTCTATTCCTCAACCTGTGGCCTATGGAGTACCACAGCGAGATGTGCACGGGCCGTTGTTTTTTTTGTATTATGCATGTTATGCTGACTTGGTCTGTAACACTCGATTTCTTTAAACTTCTTCTCTCTATACTATAAACGAGACACCTATTAGGAAAGTGGAGAAAGAGGAAGATCTTGGAGTTACCATTCATAAGTGCATCTTATCCGATCATATTATTCTGACACCAAACAATCTGTGCTTCTGTTGAGCCCTCTGTGCCAGCTTAAGGAAATACGCAAAAATATCCCCTGTAGTCACCTTCTACAGAACAATGATAATGATTTCTCCTGAATTAGTGTATTGCTAACCGATCTGGTCGACGGCAACTCCAACTCATCTCTCTAGATTCACCTCTGTACTTAACATCTTTCTAACTATCGTATGTTATAGATTGTCAGCCACTCGCAGCGTGAGCACATAGGATCTTTTAAATACCCTAAACCCCACCCATCGGAAATCCAAAGAAGAAATAGCTGATCTCCAATTCTTGTATAAATTGGCCCATTGAAAATTAAGATCATAATCTCTCTCTTGCTTGAACTCCATTTTCGCATTCCTAGCCTACTAGACCCACTCGAAGAAATATTTTTTTACATATTGTCCCAGGCTTTCTATTATGCAGCTTTCTCTCTTACATGCGTTACCTATAATCTTCCGATCTACTATAATCTTCCGATCAACATTGATCTGTTTAGCATGGAAACTAATTAATTCAGCGGTGAGACGTTTTCTACGTTCCCGCTAACTTATCTCAAGATCAGTTTTTGTTCGTTGTTGTTATTGTTTTGTTAATATTAAATATTTTCTTGTTATTGTTTTATATATTGATAAAACCTTTCAATATAAAATTCCTAGATAGCTGAATTTGAAAAGAAAACGGGATGTAATTTTATACAAAGCGCCTTCATGCAGTAGTAGTAGCAGGAGGAGGAGGAAGAGAAGAAGGAGAGAAAGGAGAGAGATAGAGGAAAAAGTAAATAAAATTTAAAAAGAACATTTAACTTATTAAACGTGAACTATGGCGCATATACCAATATTTTTTAAACAAAATTTCATGGCGTGCTTTATATTTTTATGAAGAGAAGAAAGAGCTTCCTACAGAATTGTATACGTCGTTCAGTGCTTATTGTATTTAGGAATATTACACACGTGTCACGTGATAATACAGTAATCAGGTTTAAACAAACTTACAAAAGATTATCTCATATAATTCCAAGCCCATTATTTAATTTATGCTAGATTTCGTACTGGTGTTATAGATTTTTCTGCGTTCAAAAATGCCATTTTTAGCTGAAAATACTTACTCACTTGGTATCCTGACTAATAAAAGAACTTTGCACATAAAATGTTAAGACCATAAAAATCAGCAGAACTGTTAATTGTACTTTTAACAATTTACACGTAAGCTCCCAGTTGTACACTTCCCATCAAAAAAATTGCGACAGCGAACGCCGTGCAGATAGGAAACCCAAATGGCACCTTCTTATCCCATAATCGTGTCTGATAAACAGACCCCCTCTTTCTCTTTCCTTCAACTAAAATCAACAAACATCAAGAGCACGTTTTTTTCAAAATAGACATATATTAGTATCAGTATTATACATAGATAAAATGAAAGAAGAAAAGCGAGACGAATCAGTATACATAAGTTGATGCAGGGAGAAATTTAAACATACAGTGAAACATTGAAACCAATGAACGTCTGTTAGACAGATGCAGAGATATGAGAGAGAGAGAGAAGAAGAGGAAGTAAAGATAAAAATATGGAACTTGAACATAGTAAAAAGATTAAGTTCAGTTTCTACACAATAGAGTTCGCTTCCCTCAAATCTAACAGCAAGATAGAAGTGACTTTTGGACTTTATATTTGTTCATCGCTCTTTGAATATGTAAAAGGGTTTTTCAAAAACTCATTAAGTCACTTTCAAAATGGAAACCAAACTTGGTGGTCAGATTAAATACTCATGATTTCCAGTGAAACTCCAGTTTTGAGACACATTTAGGATAATGTCAAAAGTGTAACACACATGCTTTTTTTTGCGCGGGGTTCGGTTGCAAATTCGGTGAAGCTTATTAAATATACTGGTTCGGAATACTTTGTAATCAGGAATTCCGCCAGAATTTTTTGATTGGGGTATGTAAAGTCAATTTTGGGAGGGTGGACTAGAGTTTTGCACGGTTGCTGTCAAACAGTTCGGGGTAGTCTAGAGAATCTGGGGTTGACAGCCCGACAGGGACCGGAGTCTGGCGGAATCACTGATTGTAACAAACCCAGTAGATACCATAGGCCATACCTTCTATTCCAGACTACGAATGCAAAGTGAACATAAAAAGAAAATGAAAAATGATAATTTTTTTGCTTAATTTCTATCAGAAAGAACCAAGATTATAATTCCAAACTGTATCAAAATGAAAAGTTACAAATGTTCAAAAGCAAAATTAGCATATTCCTTAGTAAACTTTACATGTTCCACATTGCAGACGTGAAAAGAAGAAACACATGTAATAATATGTTGGCAAATTAGAGCATGGAAACGAATTTCGTGCCAAACGAATATAAAAATAATTCTTCCCCTGAAACGGCTTAAAAAGGGGGCATTTGCTACTCATGTCTTAAAATTTGTCAGTTCTGGACATGCCACTACATATTCCACCTATTGCGAATATAACGTTCTAATAATTACAACACTAATGAACTAGTGTTTATAACAATTCACACAGATGGAATAAACACGGCAGAGCTGAAAAGGTTACCGACTGATTCGATGTAGATTTGATGACCCGGATGATGAAGGAGAGATTTTAATTATTTAATTGCGTTTGAAGAGTGTTTATTTCAGGGGTGACCAGGATCGGAGATGTTACCCCGAGAACACGAAAAATACGACGTCAAAATTCCCAGTTAAATAGATTTTCCAGACCGGGTCAATCGGGTTATCGGGTCACTCATGTTTGGGTCAGTCCCTATCACGGGGTCATCGAAAGTGCTCCGGATTTGGCTGTGGAATACGCACAAACAGAGAGAGTGTGTGTAAATTAAGAGAAGAAATAAACATGAATAGAGGGAAGAAGAGGTAAAAGAAGAGAAAGAAGCAGCGAGGACACGATAACAATACATCAAGAAAGAGAGGAAGAGAGAAAGATCAATGAAAAATATGAAAACTACATTATCATTATGTTAAACAGCACACACACCTGTTTATTCGGATTCTGACCAGTGATACTTCGCTAACTTCTCCACAGTCCAGAGCTGAATCTTTGTTTGAATAATTCAGTGTATGCGAAAAAGAAACTGATTGGTGGGGAATCGAACTCAGGTTTCCAAATTAGAAATCCAGCACGATACGGATACTCCACAGGCGACTTTATTCAGATCGTGCTTAACAAATGCTATAATGTTTGTTTCTACGAATAATAACATGAAAATGGATACTTCATATTAATATCGTGTTCTTAACTGTCCCCCCTGGGACTTAATTTGGGCTTTTCCAACCAACATTAGTAAATCGTCATCCACAGTCGGAAATATTATCCGTTTTGTTTGAGAAGTGATGGTTAGATTCTTTACGACCGCTTTGTAAAAAAGACTTGGCTTCAACAGGCTTCGAACCTATGTTGGTTTGCTTTAATACTTCAAACTCCGGCACTTTTCCTCTATTCCATTTTGCCAACAAGAGAAAGCACCCATGAATTATGAAGTTCAAATGAGAGGAAAGTGTAACATTGAGTATATGTGATATATTTTGTCTGTAGGTATTCTTTAGTAAGTCAACACATGTGCATGCATGTCCTTTTTGTCATGTCGAATTATGATATGAATATATTATGTGAGTTTTAAGAACAAATCCAGTGTAGGTTAAGTATTATCAAATTAAATTACGATCATTTATTGTCTTTTATTTTAACGTAAACCAGCCTGAACGAAGCTAACATCACAAAACAAAAAATGTCATTAGCAAATGGAGAAGATAAAACTGCAATTAAAAGTTCTAGTACACTTCGTGCAATATGACAAGTTGAACGTAACACAAATTAAAACTTTTGACAGTTTTTATTTAAGTATCAAAAGTCGTCACTTGCAGGCTATTCGAATCTACAACCATAAGGTTTCCTACTTCAGCAAGTGCCTCAGGATTGAATTTGATTCGGCATCATATGTCTACATTACTCAAAAGTGTAGGTTTTTGTAAATTTCCGAACGGAATAACTTACTGACTGAAGTCGCTTAGCGTCAAACTTATCTCCATATTTTCAACTTCTGCGGAATAAGAAAAAAAAAACTACATGAACTTGCAATAATGTTAGAGGTATAGAACTTGCCTACTAGCGTAGCCCTTATGGCCGAAGTCATTCAGGCCCTTAGTTATTTTCTACTCAGTCAATTATAATCATAGCGCACTCTTTAGCAACTCTTACAAAGTTTAAGTTCAGAAATTGAACTATGTGGCAACCTTGAAACAACATGAGTGACCACTGCGCGGGTTTTAATACAATGAGTATACACTGTAAAAAGTGGAAACACGAAATGGATGAAAGTTACTCCGCTTTATGGAGAAATAAAAGTCGAGAATTAGCGTTTTGTTGTATTTACTCTTAAACGTGGATATAGTGTAAGCCTTGTAGTGGGAAGATTGGTAAAATTAACTCAATTTTAAAGTTAAACACTTTATTTGTAATAGCTCAACGTTAACTGAAAATGGGTTGAAACTGGACAAAGTGATTTGTCCGTGAACGTTCAACTTCTTTTACGCTTAAAACTCGGTCATTTTCTAACCGAAGTGTAAGCTAAACAGGCAATTTTGAGGTTACGTACTTTTGTGGATGACGTTTAAGCCTTAGTTGGATATTCTATAATCCAGTAACAGGAGTAACGTTACTTGCTTGTCACTGAACGTCCCGCCATTTTGAGTGTTTATATTGCCTTTACACTGTGAACAGTAAACAGTTTACTGGTGGGCCGAGAAATTAAGGTAGGTAGAAATCTTTACACTGTAGCAAACTAGTGATGTTTAAGATAGTAAACAGGACGCAAGTTGTCGTCACCTACGACGTCATACTGACAGACTCTAACGCTACCGACTGTAAATACAACGACAAAACCAAGACTTTCTAACTCGGCTTCGTGGCTGAATGGTCAAGAAGTTCGCTTCTTGAGCGAAAGGTCTCGGGTTCAAACCCTCTTAGGTCAACACTCTTTCTTTCTTTTTCTTTTGAAATATATTTTCATATGCTCGTATTTATTATTAAGAATTGTTTTTTTCCATTTTTCGTACATTATCTTAAATTAGTGACCATGGGAAAGTGGTGGTTAGGTAAGGTTAGGTGCGGTCATGTATCTTTAAATTTTCCTCTCTCAAATTCCTAGCGCGAGACTCTCTTCGACTTCCGCCGTATTTACTATTTTAATCGTCATGTGTAGCAAACGTATCGCTCCTTTTTTCACGAGACATTCCTCGTTGTAAAATAAAAAACGTGTTAATGATTAACCTCGTTCACAGTAACACCATAGCTCGCTCGGAAAACTAGAAACAGTAACTGCCTTCGTAGATGCCGATCCAGGTGGCCGAACGGTCTAGCGCGCTAGTCTGTCGAGTCAAGGATCGTGGGTTCGAATCCCGCCTCGGGCATGGATGTGATTTTAACTGTGTTGTCCGTAGTTAGGAAAAATCAGTTAAAAGAGTTGCAAGAGTTGTAAGAGTTAAACCAGTTTGGTGACGCATTCGGTTAGGGTGCGTTTCACCTTTTTTTTTTTTTTTAAAAAAGGTAGCGAAGTAGCTAGAGCGTCCGACCAGTATGCTTGGGGACAATGGATCGAAACCCGACCTCTTCAATTTTTTTTTATTACTTTTTATTTTAAAGCAATTTACCTTTTATTCTTTTCTACTTTAAAAAATGCTCGGATTGAATTAAATACGTTGAAACACTCATATATATGTATATATACATACACGCATTTTGAAATTTTACAGAAAGTAAAACGTTCAACCGAAAACTGGCTGAATGTAGGCTAATCCAATAAATGGAGGCAGCGTTGGATGAACGTTGGATGTACGTTTTTTTGGATGGACATTGTGTCTGTTATTTTTACAGTGTATTAGTGCAGTTTTCGAGTACTAATCTTTGTGAAGAAAATAATGTGTGTATATCTAGTCGTGATGTGGCGAAAAATATGTGAACGAAAGTAATTAGAACTTTTCTCTTGCTTTTATTGTGCATAAAATAAATTATAATACAGCGATGTTGCTATGTCTGTAATAATTAACGATGACGTTTTGCTTATTCCCACTTGGGACGTTAAATACGGTTTCCGAAACTTTTAACAAATTATATAACATGGTTTTCATATGTATAGAATCTAACAAAATAGTAGTCAATAGAAGATTAACTCATAAATGCACGAAACACTGTAACTGAAACAACAATCAGTATTATATAACTTTTACTTTGCTTTTTTTTCAGTAAGAGTTGAGCTTAAAGTCTGTCTATCTGATGTATTCGTGGCCGTGCGCGCTGCGTCGCGTTATGTTTTTCTCCTTTTCGTCTATATAACTGGCGACACGAGTTCGAATCCCGAAGCTTGCTCTTCTTTTCTCACAAAGCTCCGTCATCTATGTTCGTATTGCATGAACGTAATAGCCTCCATCCCAGATGGAGGAATCAAAATTAAGAGGTCCAATATTTTAAGGTAGCTAGCAGACAGAACATTCCAGGTGGACAGGAGAAATTATCGGATCTTTCTTGTTCTTGCTCGATCTAAATCCACATTATTCTCACCGAACTAATATCACTGGTTTCTTGATTTTGGTAAATTATGCTATTTTAGAATTGCATTTCTTTAAGCGAACTTATATCAGGCCACATTGCATGCACAAAGTATCAATTTCTGATAGTATAATAATGGTTCCAAAATACGAGCTGTATTCTCCCTAGTTTCTAAGGTAAGTTGGAGTTTTACAAATGAGGTTGGTGTATATTATTCCCCCAATCAAGTGAATAAAATATTTTACGATTTTGAAAGAAACTTATATTGGCGTAGGTCAGGGTTTCTCAACGTGGAGGTCGCGACCCCCAGAGGGGTCATGAGTTGTGTGTAAGGGGGTCGCAAGAGAAGGTAAACAAATTAATGTAGATAGGGTTTGTAGGTTAAAACTAATAAATGTTGAAGACGATATTTTATTTTGCTTATTGTTTTTATAATTAGGGTCTACTAAAATAACGTAATTTGTTGAATAGTTTTGAATAATGTAATTAGGATGTTTATTACCAAATACAGCATATCAACGGTCACGTTTTTAGTTGCAGGATGAAAAAGGTTGAGAAACGCTGGCGTAGGTGGAAAGCGAACCTATGATTCTCAGTGTGGAAAGTGCACATAACTAATCAAGCTAATAACCACGCCAGCAATCTGTTATTATCCAACAAATCAGCTTATTCTTATTGCTTGTTTGTTTACACACTCATTTCGCTTACTTGTGGTTTCCCCCTTTTTCTGAATATGATTGTATTCAGATATTGTATCGATGAGGATGAGGTCTCTCCCGGAGGGAGGAGTTGGTCTACTGATCCAACGCTGACCAGACGTGTTGGGAGAGGAGAACCGAAGCTCACAACTGTGATCGCCACTGTTTTTTATTCACAACTCCCCAATTGTATCCTATTACGATTGATTAAAACATTTACATAGTTAAAATTAACACAAAAAATTGACATCTTTTTACCAAGTAGTTCTCTAAACATTTCATGTAACTGACAGAGGAGGTTGAAAATTGGGAATAAAAATGTCGTGTGTGTATTGTGAAGTGTATCTTTTCCCCTCCTAATATTATAACCACAGCACGGGATTTTCGAAACAACGAATATTTCAATATAGGTTCTGACTCCTACATTCAATGTCCAAGAAGATGATATAGTCACGAAAAAAAGTATTACGGGAACAAGCATCTAGTTTTTTTTAAAAAAAAAAGCTCATAGATAGTCACTTATAGCTAGAAACTCTCTCTTGCAGCCCCTTAAATATATCACGGCTTAGGCATAGGTGAGTGTCTGGCCCATAAAGGTAAATGCACAAAACAAAAAAGACACTAAATATTATGTTC
>JAGDQP010002719.1:56603-101184 GCA_022664845.1 Lepisma saccharinum | reverse complement strand
TAGGTAGGACATATTTGGTCTCTGTAACTTATGATTTGAGTAAACAGTGATCGTATTGTCAAAAGTTGGGTTTGTTATTCAGTTACGATTTCAAAACGTGACGCAAGATATAATATTTATTGTTTAAAAATAAAATATACAGCCACTTATTAGTTATGTTTAAGGAATTATCTACGTAATTTTAATTGTTTTATGGAAATTTTGAAATACTGAAATGTTATTAGAGTGAATAAATTGGAATACGCTTCTGCGATATGGGACTCAATTTCTACCAATTATTGAACAAGTATAAATTAAATACTATTGTATATTTACATGTTATGGGTTAACTAACTAACTCTATGGTTCACGGAGCTCGCCAGTTCATCGTTGCAGTAACAAATGTTCACCATTGGATTCTATTCTGAGCTAGATCAAGCCACGTTCTTTTATCATGCACATCACCCTCTTGAATATCCCTTCTAATATTGCCATTCCAACGACGTCCCGATCTTCCCACCGTCTTTTTCCCTCTGGTTTACCAACCACGATAGAATATAATTTTCGTTTTTTTTTTCTTCATCCGAACTATGTGGCCAGTCCACTGTATATGTCGTTGGTTAGTGTTTTATGGGAAGAAGGTGATAGAACGCTGAAACAGTTACAGTTAATGTGAGGTTTTTGTAATATAGTACGTACTACATAGGCCTTGTCAGCTTATGTTATTAAAAAAATAGGTCAAATAATCTTTTCGACTGTTAGTCCATACCACACATCCGACGCAGGACTAAAATGTCTACCTCATGTAGTTTAATGTTCCTTGGAAGTGTCGCTCGAGGAGAACACGTGTTATTATTACTATTTCTTTAAAGAGGAGCAAATCCCATCTGCCTATATCATTGAAGATAATCCTATTGCTAACATTTCCTCTCAAAAGGACCTTGGAGTGGTATTTGACGAAAAACTTCTGTTTGCTGATCACGTGACTTCTATAGTTAACAGTTCTATGCGCTTACTTGGTCTTCTCTATAGATTTACAGAAATTAAGGACCTTCATTCATTGAGTATGTTCTACAAAACCTTCATCTCCCCTAAAATTGAATATTTCTCCCCAATTTGGAACATGGCTAGTATTTCTAATCTATCTCATATTAATTCTGTTCTGAACGTTTTTCTTGCTATAGTCCAAAGAAGAATACCATCAGTACGTAGCTTAAGCAAACCAGAGTTATTATCCGTTCTTGGTCTCCACGTACCCTCTTCTCGCCGCAAGCTGGCAGATTTGATGTACTTATACAAGAAACTTAACGGGAATCTTAGAACTGGAGAGTTGATATCTAAATTTTACTTCCGTGTTCCCTTGCGAATAAGCAGAAATAATAACCTCCTTCATTGTACCACGCCTAGGCTAAGTATTGTGCAGTTCCGAGTTCTGTAGACCTCTGAGAGCGGTCTTGACTAGCACGCGGGGTGAAGTGGGGAGTGCACAACCAATCAGCGACAACTCGCGCTTTCACTACCTACCTCCCATTGGTTGCTAAAAGTGTCTTCCCACTCGTGATCACGCTACGACTCCTCCCTCGCGGCTACAGAACTCAGAACTAGACAATATACTGCAGCGCTCCTTATTCCATAGACTAGTAATTATGTACAATAATCTTGATTCAAATATTGATATTTTCGGATTTGAAAACACTTTCCATCGAACGCTAAATACCAATATCTGAGTTATTCCTTTTGTGTATTATAATCGTCATGTTATTGATATCAATTGCTGTGTTATGTGTTGTTTAAAATTTAATTTCATGTTTTTTAGTAAGTATTAATGTTATTTTGTTTGTAGTCATGTTATTTAATTTGTTGCAATGTTATTTTGTTTCTGTCTAAAATGGCAACTCCAGCTGTATCTGAAACTTAATAATAAATAAATAACTCTTTGCTAATAATAATAAACTTCTAGATCCACTGAAAATGGTGATGTTCGGAAATCCATCACTGTTGGAAAGACAATGTATTTATAGAAACAGAAACAAGAGACAAATAATATGTAAGCTTGATATAGCAGATGAACTTTGACTTGCATGTTACGGACTGGTGGTTGGCGGTTACACTAAACAATGATGATGATAATGATACATCATCATCATTCTGGTCGGATACGGGTCTATGATCCAAATCTCCCCCGGGAAAAGTTGAACCGATGGCGCTTTCCATTGCTTCCATCGGATGAAAATGCCATCCTACAGTTTAATGTAGGTTCCCAAACAACTATGTCCCTCCTGATATCGAATCCGCACCCACTTGATTACAAGGCAGCAAGCGTTAACACACAAAACACGTCTTCAGATCGCACTGGGGAGAAAATGGAATATCGGTGAATGAAGTAAGCGTTATAAGCGACAAACACTAAGAGCATATGGCTTTCGAGTTCGCTGTATCAAATTATGTCTTGTTATTAAATCAGGGTGCCTAATACGGCTTTCAATATCCATCCTGGCTTGACGTCTTGGTCGTCAATGTGTTCGTCCATTCTAACATACATTCAAGCCTTACCAATCTATGAGGAGAGGAACAAAAGAGAAAGAAAGAAGCGCTTTGTGGTGTTTCATTGTAAGAACAGGAGTCACACTAAAACTGTGAAATGCAAAGGTGATAAGCGATGCGAGACGATAACACAGACATGTCCATTACAAATTCTTCCTCACTTTTCATGACGACACGTTTCAGCATAAAACAAGAATGATCTAACCATTATGTGTAACATGTGCTTGCTGAAGAGGTTACACGAAAAATAAAGGATGGAAATGTGTATGAGAGACTTCTCGCTGACAGTGAGTGTGAGAGTGTTTGTCTATATTTGTAGCGAAGGTCATGTACATGAAAATGAAATGGGGGCAACACACACGAGTGTTCCCTAACATTTTACCACCACCACCACTGATACAAGCAGCAAACCATACATCCCTTTCGTACATAAGGGTGAAAGCGAGTGTGACAACATACAAGGGGGAAAAAAACTAACTGGTAACTATTCGGGAGGAGAACGTCTGAGGGGGTTGGAACAGATTTAAACAACAACTGCCACAAGTACCAATGCTCTTATTCCTCTTTCCTGTCCTATACATCAGAGTGATCGATCACCTTGCTTTTCCTGCATCCGTCCATGTGTGACGACCTGAAAGACCACAGATTATAACTGTGGATGAACTGCGGTTCGAAAGCAATGAATATCAAGTATGGCGCGTTCATTTCCCTCGCTCATGTAGAAGATGGTTCTTGTGGGCCTGGAAAGAGGTACTATTTTGCTGGAACTGATGAAGTTTTATTTTATTCATGTATCACCGTTTTACAATTGCAGTTTAACCAGCAATACATTAATACCTTAGTAAACTAATTACAGTATTCAGACTCCTTTTTCTCTTACAATACATGTAACATATATTAGGAAATAATATTTAAGAGTTTGAATCAATATCTAATGAATGAAAGGCAGCTCTTTTAACTTGAATCTGTGGTCAAGACATTGTTTATAGTGACTGTTCTTTTGTTATTCAGAAGTTTGTGTGCGGAGCGTCGTAAAGGAATAATCATGTGAAAAATTGGTGTGCCCAACATACTGTTATAATCGGGATATACAAACATAGAATGAGCTTAGATTATAATGTAATGCTTTTAAAGGTTAACGCACATAAGCAGGTTATAAGAGTTGAGTTAGTTTTAATAATAAACGATATACGCACATAATAAATATGATGTGTATACATCCGAAGTGTGTAATTTGTTATGGACACGCTCGTAGCTAACCAGTACCGTCCATTTCAACGTTATAGACTCTCAGTGTTCATATTTATCCAAGAAGTTATTTCAGCTATTTTTTTCATTATTTTTTAATTCATGTTTTATCCCTCATGAAGTTTACTTGGTCTAATTCCAAAATGAAACTGAACACTAGAAATCTATAACGCTGAAATGGATGGTAGCTTAATAAGTTACGGAACGGAAGTTGTCAAGTAATCATAGTTTAAATATGCCTGGAACCTCAATAGTGTTCCGAGCCGATAATTTTAATGAGAATGATGATATATTTCACTTTTAAGAAAATCATTCCTCGGTACACAGATAAGAACTTTTTTTTTTTTTTGCAATTTTGAGAGAGCATTTTTTACAGTGTAGACATTTCGTCTTTAGGAAAAGTGTTATGTTTTCTTTATAAGTCAAATTATCTATTTTCGTGCATTAAAGAAAAAGGAAATTGAGAATATGAAGTTCTCAATGATGTTCTCAAGAATTTCTTCAGTGATCTCCTCAAATGGATGAAACATTTCATTGCCAGCTATACAGTTATCATTTGTAAATAAAATTTTAAACTTTCTCAAATAAACTTCCTTTTACAGAAAATTCGACAATTTCGAGACGAGACAGCCTGAGTCTCGTCTCGTGAACAGTAACGTTCTGTACATAATAAAAAAAATATTTAATCAAAATCGGTCCATAATTTTTTCAAAATTACCCGGACAAACAAACAGATCTAATTATTAAGCTTCTTCTTTTAATGACGTCAGCTTATAAACAGCGTCACTACGTCAGTACTTATCTGGCAGATCTGGGTTCGATGCAGTTCTATTAAGAGTAGTTTCAAATACCAAATTCTCTTGTTCAAAACAGTTACATAATGTAGACTATGTTCAAATAATTCGATTAAGTTCAAGGACAACAGCCTGCCATGGCTTTAGAGTGTAAATATTCCTTAAAGAGATCAGACAAGTATAAAAGTTATACAATAAGCAGAACAGAGGATGAAAAAAACATGTGTTGTTTACATTATCAATAACCAGTGCTATTACATTTTAACTAACTGAGTCTGTCATAAGATTTGCACATTTCATTTTGTATCGAAACAAGAAACTCAACAGAGAAGTTATATAGGGTAACAGAAACAAGGGAACAACCTGCAAACATAGTTTTGATATTCAACACGCGATTCCTTAATGAACTGCTGATATGGAGGCGGCGGCGGCGTCCGTGTGCTTTCAGCTATCATATTAATCAGAGTTCATTGTATATCACAAACAACACATTTTCTTGTTAATCTAGTTTCGGTTTTAATGGAACCTGTTTCACGGAAAATTTACAAGTCATATCAAGACAGGAGAAAATGCACTTGAAGGTTAAGTAAAAAAAAAAAAAAAAAAAAAAAAAAAGAGCGTAGACTAAAGAATATTCTATATTGGGAGAGTCTACTGCTTCTATTCTTCGGTGGGAATGACACACAACACAAACCCCTTGGTTATCTCAGCAGAGCTTTATTTAGGAATGAAATTCAGATCTATTGCATTAGGGTAGTCGCACACTAAAGAAACAGGTTGGAGCAAAGCAAAGCGAAGCAGAGATGCCATACTAAATCCATATATTTCAATATACTTTGCTTTGCCTCACCCTGCTCAGTCGTGCGAGTCATTATTTAAAAATATGGATTTAGCGTCATAGCACTTTGCTTCGCTTTACTTCGATCCCACTTGCTTTTTGGTGTGGACTATACTTAGAATTAGATGTGGCTATGTTTCTCAACCATAAAATGAAACATATTGGATTGTGAATTTCTTTTAATATTGCTCCCCGGTAGTTGGAGCTTCTTCCAATCTCAGTGTTGATCCAGCATCCTGATACCAATTGGGACGCTGCTTAAAGCAAAAAGTAGTGGACTGTGGTCTCGAAAGTAAAATACAACTGTGATAAGAAGATCGTTGACAGACCACTTGAAACTATCTTTGAAAGATAGCCGTCTGGGCAGGCCAGGGTCTCTACGAACGGCCAAGGAAGAGGGAATGAAAGGTATCCTATCAAAAGAGGTAACAAGGGAAGTATCCGAGTAGGTACTCAAAAATGAACATATTTTGCACTGCATTTCATAGTGTAGTTAATAAACCTTACATTTAAGAAAAGAAACCCTTGCTTTTTGGAGTACAGACAAACTTATATGCCCTGAAATGTAAATTTAACTGAAGAATCGAAAGATATATAGTCATCCGATTGTAATGGTTAGAATAGGACGTTGTTCTGTAACGGGTTGAAGATGATTTACTTCGGTGAGACTCTTCAATAGTGTTATTCTCAGGTGGGTTCATGTGTGGTCAGACGAGTCGCATCATAGATATCATGACCAGTCGAGATGCCTACTTTTATGGACCCAAGCCTTGCGGCTGAGGCTAAACTCGATTTTTGTATAGTCCTTGACCCCGAGAAAAGCTTAGTTTCCTCAGGTGGACTAATGTATAGCAAAGCAAAAATCAGATACTCATTGAAACGTTTATTTAGATAGGATTACAACTTGCGTTGCAATTTTATTTATTGATTCTTTCTATCCGTCTTTCTATCCCCCTTAGGTTTTTTACTTGTCCCAGTATAACATATGTCTAAGCCAATTGACATTCCAGGTTTAGTCCATAAATAAAAACAATTGCGTACATGCTCTAGCATTTAGACGTATTACAAAAATAGTGTCTTGGCCTCTTAGAACCAATGTTTCCATTTAAAAAACCAAATATAATTTATGCTAGCTTATACCACAGCGACATATTAAAAATCCCCCATCTAACCTGCTCCAAATAATCATACGATGCTCAACTGTCTACATCGTGACAACGGAAATGCAAACATTACTTCATTACAAACAGCAGTGCTTATTCAAGAAAGGTAAAAGTTGTTAATAGCGATTAGTAACAAAAGTAAAAGCCATGAGTAACAAAGGCAAAACACATAAACTTCAATACACAAACACTATACAGTCATAGCATATCGGGATTTTACAAGTGCATGCAAGTCATTATGCAAGTGCACAACTATGATTTGTGTACATTAGGTTAGTTTGTAAATAATCAATTCACGTTAGTTTGTTAGTAATTAGATTAGTCTTTGCATGGTTAGTTTGCGATACAATATTAGTTCGTAGGTTAGCTTGCAATGCAACTTAAGTTAGTTCATGTGTTATTTCAAGTTTACTACACACGTATCACAGGCTTAAACTTTGCTACTCTCAAAAACCTGGCTTCAGTTCAGCTGTTGCACTCCGGTAGTATGGGCTACCCATATCACGATCGCATGCCTGTCTTGTAAAAGAAATACTGCCCAAGTACCGATTCGAACTGAACTGATTGTGAAGAATCGACATAATGTTGATAATATTGTATCGGTGTTGCAAATCAAATTGTATGTACTTCATGTGAATCTGGGTAGAGTGTTTTTCATTAGTCGGAAACCAAATAGATCTAGAGGCTGACAATACCTTGTGCATTTTTCGTGAATGTTTTCAAACTCGCAATGTTCGTTTGTTTGTTGGCAACACATCTTGAAATGAATTATGGTCAACCTCCCAGGATTAAGTAATACTAACGATTCTTGTCGTTCAATTAACGAATTAACGTTTTTGTTAGTTATTGAGCGAAGACAACACAACATTTTTTTCTTTATTTTCACACACATTTGACGGTTGTTCACTTCACAATGTGATGTATCTGCCTAGTGGGAACTCGAAAGCAGACAAGCTTTCAACTTCAATCAAACGTATGAGTTAATGCTTGTCAATTAAAAGGTGAAAACTTTGTATTTCGAAGGGCAATGTGAGATAGCCCTAGCGTTGACGATGCAATGATTAACTTAGAAGCATTTCCATGATTCATCACAGAACAATAACAAAGAATAAGACCTTGCCTGGAGGCATGATTTCTGGCATCATCTATGCAACTATGTCACCTTCACTGCATTACTGTCTATCAGCTATTGTATCAATTACGTGGTATGGGATAAAGACCCTTTCCAAAGAGTTGGTTTCAGTGCTTCATGTACTACAATTTACTAACATATTGTCGAACGAGTGAAAATGGGTTGAGTAAAGTCAGGATATATTAACCTTTTTGTTTATACGGGATGCACATCACGTTTCAAAACAAAAACATTGCTTCCTGTTTTATGCTTTCTTTTAAACATTAATGCATTTCACGAGCATAAATATCATTACTATTTGGAGTGCAAGCACGGAATTGTGTTCTACTCTCACTTTTTCAAGTACATTGTTTGTTCTCCAAAAATCAAGATATTTCTTTTCTGATATTTACGGTACATTAACTACTCCATGAAATGCATAGCCAACATTTTTTTTCGAGTGCTAACTCGAATACTTCCTTTGTAAGAACTATTTAGGATCAAATGAATTTTAGGTAATAAAATGATAATATACGTACTAGTCTGTGTGCTGTATATGTTCTATATTAAGGATGTATATGAAAAGTTGGTCACTACACTCAATAGGAATCGATCCCATGTCTCTCGCTTAATAAGTCGTTCGTGTAACTAGCGACATGATCAACTATTGTGCGCTATATTTATCGTCTTGTACTGTTGTTATCGGTCGAGTGATTTTTTTTCAGGATATCTCTCAACATGTTGTAATACAGACTGTTCGAAATAATGTCAGGTAATTGCGTTCGAAAGACGCAATTACAACTTTCAACTTTGAAAACGTCAATACTCAATAGGGAAACTAGTACACTGGGAAAAAGAGAACACTTTTTATTGTGACTGAAAAAGACAACAATGGATTTGAAAGATACATGACATTAGAGTTGGTTTACCAAAACAAGATGTAAATAAAATTTAATCTGAAGAAAGAAAGAAAGAGGGAGAGTGAGAGAGAAGTATATTAAAAGTAATTAACATCCATTTTGCAAATTAATTCACTTGTCTTCATCGCTCCGAAAACTGCACGATTTCGAAATTTACTTGATGGTACGGACACACACATATATACTCACGAAAGCAATTATTACACCACCAACTGCTGGCAAGGTAAAGTCACTTCGCCTTAGTTTATAAATATTACTTCTATCCTGGCTACAAATTACAAAAGATGGCGCCATGATTAATAATAAATGAAGATAAAGATAGTATCCATAAATTATACCAACCTTTTGTTGTCATCCTTTGCTTCACTGTCATATACGTACTTGAGTCTTGGGTAGTCTATCATACGTAACTCAGTCTTTTAATTACTTAATTTTTTCAGAGTATATTTGAATATATGGCAAAAATATAGTCACCGGAAAGGATTGATCAAATAGAAACTGAAAGCGCATAAGATAAAATTAATATTATGGGCGATAACAGCTCTATGGATGAAAGCACATGATTCTCACTAAATCAGAAGAACGGAAATTTTAACTATTTTTTCCACGATAAGTATTTTCATGAAAAAGTATTAAATTTAAATAAAAAAGAGTGGTTTTAAACGAAACACTATCACTTTGGAGAGAAAATGTGATCTTTTAAGTGGAATTTCGATACTTTACGGATGTAATTTATTATTCAAAGTTGAAAGGGCGATTTTTCATCTTTTTTGGAGTACTTCACT
Source organism: Lepisma saccharinum (assembly GCA_022664845.1). Taxonomy (NCBI): domain Eukaryota; kingdom Metazoa; phylum Arthropoda; class Insecta; order Zygentoma; family Lepismatidae; genus Lepisma; species Lepisma saccharinum. Next base: position 91,802 of record JAGDQP010002719.1, on the reverse strand, counting down.
ATGCATTATGGGTACTAGTCAGTTTTTTTATCCGCCAATCATTACCGGGAAGGTTATTGAAAGACGAAGCACTACTCTGAAGTTAATCGTGTTGAGTTAAAATGACAACAGAAACCCTGATAACTTTTCTCAATGACATTATACTAAAAAATGTCAGGAGTAAGGTAGGATATAAGACATTTTCCAATAAGGGACGAAAGAATTAGATGGTGTTCTGTCGAAGATGCCCGACTAGCGAAAGCAATAGAGCGACGAAGAGCGTTGGAAGGGAAGTAGTGGGTTCAAATTTAGCCAAAGTGACTTTTTCTCTTTTTCATTACTTTTTTTCCTTATTACTTATAAATAAATGCTCCCTCCTGGTTCTTTCTACATTTTTCAATATTTTATTGTCTTGTTTTAATCTTCAAACGCTGAAAGTTTGATATGAATAGATGGAAATTCACTCTCGTAAAATGAAATATTTAGCTCAATTCGAGTGGAATTCTGCTCTTCAGAAGCGGAATATTAATTACTTAAATCTGATTTAGAAATATAAAAAGAATCGTCGCCTGATCCAAAGTTTCCTAAACGCTTTATAAATACAATTCAGTTCAATAAGGAACGTCAAAATCATTTTAGCTGAAGATGGGAGGAGACTAAGTAAGTGTTTCGTTAGCTAGGTGTCAAATATCTGGGAAACAAGAGAAGGTCTTCAGTGGGAGAGAAATCTGCGTGTCTGCTAGGATTTCACATTTTACATATTACCCTAATAATATACTAAACTGATCCTCTTCCCTTCTCTGTAGTGACTTCAAATAGTATTTATTATCAAACATTTATTAACTTTGTTTGTCTGTCAGTTTTAAATGTTATAATGAAATTGTCTAATCGACTTGAAACTTTGTACACTTGTCTTCTTGATGATGATATTAAACTATTATAAATTTTGAATTTCAAAATGGCGGTTCGCTAGAAACGTCTGGCTGTTCGCAATGGGTTACAGTAAAAAGGACAAATAATTTTATAAAAGTTTAGAAAACACACTTTTTCAAAAATTGTACTAAAAATGTAGAATTTATTCTCACTTATTATAACACTTAAAAACTATATGACAAAACTTACACCCTAAATCAAAAGAGCGAAAATCCGCTCGATTTGAGCGGAAAGAGGAACCACTCTCTTAGAGTAAGTTTTCATCGGAGAAAAGAGGAGAAATTTCCTCTCGAAAAAGATGGGATCTATGGTAGTCCATTTCGATGGGAACGTACCCACATAGCAGAGTACGTCCCTGGGACGTCCCATTTAGATCCCATTACCGTCAGAATGGTCCTGCTCCCATAGCGATGTCCTAAGGACGTCCGTGGGATAACTCTGTGGGCAATACAAACAGTTCATCCCGTATGGAGGTCCCCCGGAAAGCCGTGCGGGATTACCTACCTGGAATTTCTATAAATTAAATCGACCTTACTATTATTATTATTTAATTAATTATAACTAGAAGGATATGCCTTCGTATAGTTATACGAAGGATTAATTATAACTATACTTCCCATGGATGTAAACGGGACTTAAACAGGACGTCCTACGGACGTCCCGATATCCTGCCAGGAGATCCGTCAGATATCCCTGGGACGTCATTTTGCTATGTGGGTAGACACATTTTTTAGGTGCCTTTCCATCTATTTAAATAAAGTTTTCATCTTTTGAACACAAACGAAGCAATAAAAAGTTAAAATATGCAAAAATATACAAAAAGGAGCATTTATTCATAAGTAGTAAGAAAGAAAAGTAATGTACTTATGAATGAAAAAAAGTAAAAATAATTAAACTCGGGGAGATTTGAACTCGATACCTTCCGGCCAGCTATCCAACACATTGACCCCTAATCCAGCCGTCCAACCGCGAAACTACACATTCGAAATGGTTTCTTTCGTCTCTTCAGGTACTTGAGAACCACGCTCAAAGATTTCTTATACATGTCTTACTTCTGACGTTTTCTGACGCTGGTATATTTTTCTCATAGAAACGCTTTCAAGTTCTCTGTTATTTTTAACTAAACGCAACGCTATGGATTTCAGAGTATAGCTCAGTCTTTCGATAATCTTCGCAGTTACAAATGGCGAAGAACAAAGTTAGCTAGTAGCCATGATGCATTGTAAATCACACTAAAAAGATGATAAATAAACCACTCTAAAATATGATAAATCGCTATTTCAAGTTTGACAAAATAAATTACATCCAAATACATCGGTATTCCATCTAGAAAGATCACATTTTCCTTCAAAAGCGAGAGCGTTTCGTTTGGAACTGCACTTTTCAATTCAAAATTTCGCTCTACAAAAGAGTGGTCCTTTCCGCTCTAAAAGAGTGAAAATACCGCTCTTTTGATTTAGTGTGTAAAAGCGTGCTGCATCATCGCAAATATTCGTAATTACTGTTACGCATGTAAAAATTACTATAAACACATACATATTTCCATGAGCTCACCACGATTTTATTTCTATTTATACATTTCTCTAATGTCATAAATAGCTAACAAAAACTATACATTTTAGTACACTATTTTCTAGAAACGTGCTTTTTATACTTTATATTCTGAAATCAATAGTATTCAGATATCAAATCCAGTTGTTTGCTATTCTTACTAAGTTTCTCTAGAGGAATGCCGGGATGCACCAACATGAGGACCTGCTTCTATCATCCAAATCCTTATCCTCGAAGTGCTCACTGAGGGTTGTCGACGCTTAAACGTGTGACAGTTTTCGTCTATAAATAAACATTTTAAATAAGAAAATATTGACTATAGACTACATACTGAGAAATACTACTATGTGAAAAAAGGCATTGTTGTTGATCTGAAGAAAATGATCATTGCTAACCGCACAGAATCTGACGTGAGACTACTTTGAAAATTTAAAGGACAAGAAGAGTTTATTCTCAATAATCAAAACAAGATATTAAAAAAAAAACAATCAAAATAAAACTTAGTAACTAAATTATTTTAAATTCTAGTGAAAATTAGTTACATCTGAGTAAAATATGATAAGGGATTTTTTATCTGTCCTTCATCGCGAATATTCGAAATAAAAAATACGTTACAGATTTTATTGCATTCAATTGAATTTATTTTATGGTTTTCAGGCATGTCAAGGTCAGGTCGGGATAGACTGGGAGAGAGAGGATGTTTGTAGTTTGCCAGGGCCTAGTTTGTAGGTACCATCCTGGCATCTACCTGGTTTGACTGATGAAAAACCCTCAGTAAAGATTGTCGACAACTGAGATCAAACCCAGGCCTGTCGAATGTTGAGCCAACGCTCTTTCTTCCTTTCTCTGAGAATCCTATGTAGAACATCTTGCATCTATTCGTCTATGTCACTACTAGTTATTCCTACCATGCATCCCTCTATTGCTCTTCGTGTAACTCTTAATTTTTTTTAGTCATTTGTAGATTCAAAACCAATACAAACTAATACATTTAATAAAATAAAATAAAACAAAAAATACACTAGCATAAATGATTTGCATGTGGTAATCATTGCAGCGTATCAAGTGCGAGTAATTTATAAGCCATAAATCACTTCAAATATGCCTAATGAAAAGAAATCATGAAGCATATCTTACATTCAAAGCGGAAGCCCCTTAATGAAAATGGACGATACAAAATGTAGCTGAATTCGACCGACATGATCCGTGAAGATCTTGTACTGCGTGCAAAAGTAAATGCAAAGAAATAGTCTTAACAGACATTGAGTGGAAAACACTTCAATTCCTAAAGTCTATTTCACAAGACCTGAGAGTAAGTAACAACAAACCGCGCGCCACCCCCAATGTCTGATTTGTTGTGTGCCTTATCACGCAGTTAGATAAAGCTAAAAATAGTCCTCATGAACATTCCCTAAAAGTCAACGTGACATTATTAGTTATTAACTTTAATATTAATTTATAATAAGCAGTTAAAAATATTTATCTAGGATGAATGTTGGAATTTGAAATCATGAATTATATTGCCATTAACAGTAATGCCTTCCTGCCATATTGGTTTCACTCCTTCCCTTTGACCCATTCTCACTGTCACCAGCAGACGAAACTTGGCGTCCAAAAAGACAAGCAGCGGTCACATTCCAATCTCGTGGGAAGGGGACACATGCTTTCCTCTTTGTTTGAGTTCGGCAGAGGCAAAGGAGAAGGGAAAGGGGAAAATTTCTTAATGTCTTCAGAGTTACTAACACATGGATAAAACACGTGCTGTGTGGGGGGCGGAAATATCTCTGCCTGCAAAAGCCAACCCGGTTGCAGATAGGGCGGATGAATACGCTTTCTAGTACTACGGTTGTTTACCTTTACTCTCAAGTCTGGTGGAATAGACTTTAGATATTTGGTAACGAAAGAAGAAACTTTGAGAATTTCAGATCAAGACTTTGAGAACACAGTAAATTCAAATAGCGGAACACTTCATATTTCGACAGTGGGAAGCGGATTTTTGTCGGAGAAAAGATGAGACATTTCCACTCGAAAAAAGATGTGATTTATTGTAGTTCTCTTCGATGAGAAAGTACACACAAGCTTTTTAAGATAAATTTTCATCTATTTAGATAAAATGTTCATCTTTCAAATATGAAAAGACGCAATAAAATATTGAAAATGAAAAAAAAAAAATACAAAAGGGAGCATTCATTATACATAGTAAGAAAGAAAAGTAATATACTTATGAATGGAAAAGAGTAAAAAAAAAACTTAGCGGGGGATTTGAACCCGCTACCTTTCGGCCAGTTATCCAACGCCTTATCCCCTCATCCAGCAGGCCAACTGTGAAAGTAAATTTTCAAAATGGCTTATTTCGTCTCGTCAGATACTTAACAACGTTCAAAGATTTCTTGTACGTATCTTGCTCCTGACGTCTTCTTGAATGTTTTTGTCACTGAGAAAAGTTTTCAGGTTTTCTGTTGTCATTTTTAACTAAACGCAATAAATTTCACAGTATGGCTTCGCTTTCAATAACCTTCGTGGCTAGACATAGCGGAGAATATACTTGACTAGTAGCCATGATGCATTGTTAACCACTCTAAAACATCAGAAATCGTTCTTTCAAGTTTGAAGAATTAAATTACATCCATAAAACATCGAAATTCCATCTAAAAAGATAACATTTTCGATCCAAAGCGATACGTTTCGTTCAAAATCACTCTTTTCGATATAAAATTCTGCTCGAAAAGAGTGGTCCCTCCTTCCGCTTTAAGAAGATGAAATATTCCGCTCTTGTGAGTGTAGAAACAGAACACGCTAGAAATCCAAAATTCCGTTTGGTCTTTTAGTACTTTCTCAAATCGTATTATCATCAAATTATGGAAATAGTCTAAAATAACACTTACTGGTAGGAGGGAACATTCCCAACTGATCAATCGTTATTAACACAAAATATTTTTTATTGTCTTTATTCGAACGTACATATACCGGAAAAGACATTAAAAGACCCACGATCTGCCGTAATATTTTTTTTTTTAAATTGTTAAATTGGTCATATTTACAGTGAGTAAAAAGTTGCAGTACAGCCTTGTAGCTCACAAACCGTCAAGGAAATGAAGTATCGTAGTACAAAAATGTGGATTGGTGTGATAGTGCTGCATTTTGGTGTATATTATCAACGTGGACGCCATCTTGAAATCCGCCATATTGGATGGAGGTAAAAAAATTAAATAGCAAGTGGGTCGTGTGACATATCAAACAGTGCGAGAATGTTCCCAGAAAATCATTTCAGGTGTCAGATTTGACCTATCTCTTACGGTGTTGGAGTTATTTGTAATGAAAGTTTGCCACTGTATAGCCTACTTAAGTCCTATAATACTAAAGAATTTAACCAACGTTTGCAAATTCAGGAATTTTTACTATTTCTAATTTCAAATTTCGCACCGCAATAATGTAATTATGTAGCCGTTTTCCATCATTGCGCATTTGTGTATTACCATACTTTATTTCCTTATCAGTTTGTGAGAAACAAAGTTACACTGCGGGATTCATTCATATACCAAGCGACACACTTTCAGTGAAGATAACTCCAACACTGTAAGAGTTAGGTCAAATCTGACACTTGTAATAACTTTCTGATAACATTCTCGTATTGTTTGAGATGTCACACGACCCACTTGCTATTTAATTTTTTTTACCTCCATCCAATATGGCGGATTTCAAGATGGTGGCAACGTTGATGTTATACACCAAAATGTAGCACTATCCCAACAATCCACATTTTTGTACCACGATACTTCATTTCCTTGACGGTTTGTGAACTACAAGGCTGCACTGCAACTTTTAACTCACTGCAAATATGACCAATTTAACAATTTCAAAAAAAATATTACGGCAGATCGTTTGTCTTTTAATGTCTTTTCCGGTATATGTACGTTCGAATAAAGACAATAAAAAATATTTCGCGTTAATATCGACTGATCAGTTGGGAATGTTCCCTCGTTAAATACAAAATGTAAGTTGAGTTGCCTAACAATTAGGAAGAGTGCCCAAATAAAGATATTTCAATATCCTTGTGTGTTAAAATAAGCTGCATACTCATGCGCACGAGCACAAACGCGAAATTTCTAAAGGTCTAATGGTCGTCAATAGACTAGAGCGCGTTGACTGACTACCAAAGTATCGAAAGAAATATCACGAAGTTTTGGGAATACAGAGAAATTTCAGTTTTAATAAACTGAATTAGACCCTATATATAATTTTACAGAACTTCTAGAAAGTCTCCGATTGTGATCACATCATATCTTTATTCCATTACGCGTAATGAGTTTTATGTTTGAACGTTTTGGCAGTATTCATGCAGTTAAGATAGAATTTAGTGATATGGTGATATTTTAAAAAAGGAATGGGTTTAAGCTCGAAGCGTGTTAAAGTTTCATGTAGTGTTTTTTTTTAATTGTACATACTTTTCTTTTTCTTTAAAAAAAACTAAATTTAATATGGTAAGGTAAAGGTACTGTGCGATACTCACGCACCATGAACGGCGCATAGGGGATGTGGATGTAGCGCTCCACTATTCTCGACCTACGGTACGACCTTGTGTGATGCCATGATTTACTGGGATTTTCCCTAGGTTCAGGATAAAATGAAAATAACATGACTATATTGTTATCGTCTGCAACTCAATTTCTCTTGGCGTAGTTTTAGTCAGATTTTATCTCACTTATCCACATTCTTGCTCTGTTTATGAACTGATAATGAAAAATCCCCAGTCCATTTCAGGAATAGTCTGTTTTATGCATAATTGTACGTCTTACTGTATTTGTACTAAGGTAGTTCAGCCATATAACGCCACTGAGCCCTCTAACGCCACCCCCGGTATTTTGGGCAGGTGGCAGGAACTAAGAAGTACCCGTTGGAAGATATCCTCTAGCAGAACTACCAGAAAACAACTGCACCAGTGATCATAGGAGAGCTGCCATGACACACACTTGATGTTGTGGTCTCGACAAAGAAGGCGTTGTTAAATCAGGTGGGAACATTTTCCTGTATTTCACATCGATTGTGAGTCAAAGCCGCTGAAAGTCATACCTATATCAAAAGAGTCGAATGTCTTCTTGTTCCGCAAGCACAAGAAACTACCGAAAGTTTTGTAATATGTAAGAAAATGAAGTGGTATTGAATATGAAGTGATCGTCTGTGGTGTACCCCAATAACGCCACAATGAATATGTTAATAACAGCACAATGTATACCTTTGTAATTTACATATTTATATATATACATATTTACATATTGGAATAACATAACATACCTTCTTGAGTGCAGACGTGTTTTAGCATCTCTCCAGAAGTCAGTGAACCGTGACGTGATGGGTGTCGATGTTGTTACTTGGAGATTTCGTATAGGGAGGTTTGTGGCTAAAGTGAAAGTGAAGTGTTGCAAACCTTGTGGAAATTTTGAATTCTTCCCTTCAATGCTCAAAATGTTTTCGTTTGGTGTGATTATTGCAGCACTGTTAGTGATCTCTGGAGTGGAAGTTAATCCAGGCCCTACGTCATTGGATGACTTGTACAAAAAATTGGAAGAAATGGATAAGAAAATAACAAACATTTCTAGTGTAACAAATAATTTGAGTGTGCAGCTTCAAGTGGTAGTGAACGAACTTAGTGTGGTGAAGAAGGAAAATGAGGAACTCAAGAAACAATTAGCTATTAATTGTGAGCTTTTAGATAAATTGGAAAACCAATCACGGCGTAACAACCTAATTTTTAGTAATATTGGAAATCGTAATGCAGTTGAATCTTGGGAAGAATCTGAACAACGAGTAATAGAGTTTGTCACAAAACAACTAAATGTAGATTTAAACTCTGAACATATTGAAAGAGCGCATCGACTCGGACGTGGATCAAATGCACCGATAATTGTGAAATTTTCTGCCTTCAAAAAGAAAAATGAAATTCTTAAAAATGCTTTTCGTGCGAAAGGAACTAGAGTTGTTATTTCAGAAGATTTCTCAGCGAATGTGCGTGAAACAAGGAAACATCTATTGAACTACATGAAGGATGCTCGTGGAAGAGGTGATCGTGCGAGGCTTCAGTACAATAAACTATACATTAATAATAGACCTTTCACCCTTGAAGAGCTACAAAAAAGTGAAAAAACATTAGTGCAAAGTGAACAAATAGTTCAAAACAAAACTGCAGAGGTTGTAACACTGCATGCTCAAAAGGAAGTTCTCTCAACCACCTGTGAAGATACCCCCACCTCTAGCGATAAGAGACAAATGACGAGAACCACTCGCTCAACCATGGTACAGCCCCCAAGGAACAAAGTTTGACAAAGAAAGGAATGTGAAGGGGGAAAGGGTAAGATTTCCTCAACTGAAGTCAGTGAAGTGTACAATCATTTTCCAAATGTAACTAGTGGTTTTAGTGAAACAAAAAAATCGCTGCTGCTTTATAATCAGAATGCTAGATCCTTGCGCGGTAAAACGAATGACTTTTTCTGTAGTGTAATATCGAGTAATTACGATATAATTACAATTACTGAAACATGGACTAATGAATCTCATTATGACAGTGAATTATTTGATAATAGATATACTGTTTTAAGACAGGATCGCAATATTAATAAAACTGGAAAGTCAAAGGGGGGAGGGGTACTTATCTCGGCTCTTGAAAAATACAATTTGTGTTTATTGAATAGCTGTGATGATCAATATGAGTGTCTGATTGCTAGAATAACTGTAAAGGGGAGACCAATGTTTATTTGTGTTGTATATTTTGAACCGGTTTCAGGTATAGATTTGTATGATAACCTATTTGCATGCATTGAATCCACTTGTCCGCAAGGCAGTCCTATTCTCCTCATTGGTGATTTCAACCTACCGGAGATAACCGGTACCGAATTCGATTTTGAGCAAAGCGCATCTTTAAAGTGTAGAAATTTATATAATTTTATAAATTTTTATGATTTGAGATCATTCAACAATGTTGCCAATAATAATAATCGCACACTAGATCTAGTTCTGTCAAATCTTGAAAATGTTGAAGTTAATAGAGAATTGTTACCGTTGGTACCGGAAGATATCCATCACCCAGCTATAATAATAGAAATAGTTAACAGAAAGGTCAAGAAAGAAAAGCAGAAAAGTAACACTTATTATTATAATTTTAGGAAGGCAAATTTTCTGATGTTGTATCAGGAACTACAAGCTATTGATTGGGAACTCTTACAAGCGTATCGGAATGTTAATAACTTAGTGAGTAAATTCTATGATATTGTCTATGAAATATTTGATAGGTGTGTTCCTCGTAAAATAAGTACTGTTTCAAAGTATCCGTGTTGGTTCACCAAAGATATTATTAGAAAACTTAAGGTCAAGGCATATTATCATAAACAATCCAGGGTCAAAATCATGAACTCAGCACCTTTCTATCAAGAATTTGCTCGATTACGTAGGGAAATTAAGAAAGACATTAGAATTGCTTATAAGAGTTTTATAATTAATTCTGAAAATAATATTAGTACCAACTCGAGCGAACTGTGGAATTTTATCAAAAATAAAAAAAGGCACCTACCGCCAAATGTATTAAAATTTGAAGGTCAGGAGCTATCTAGGAATGATGAGATAGGAAATGCATTCGTTCAGTATTTTCAATCGGTATTTCTATCCTCCTCTCACACATATAATAATCTTAATGGTGATGCTGTTAGTAATAGAAATGATGAAATAGGGACACTGTGCATTGACCAAATTCAACTAAAGGAAGTTGAAAATGCTATCAAAAATTTAAAATCGAAAACGTCAGTTGGTTCTGATGGTATACCCTCATATGTAGTTAAGGGATGTGTTGATATATTTAAATATCCCCTATTGATAGCATTTAACTTATCCCTAAAAACATGTACTTTCCCCGACAAATGGAAATCTGCCCTGGTTTGTCCTATCCCAAAATCTAATAATACTAGAGAAATTAATGACTTTAGGCCAATTGCAATATTACCAGCTTTTGCAAAGGTATTCGAACAAATCTTATACAAGAGAATTGGTAATCATATTCAACCAGTTATTTCAGCTAAGCAGCATGGCTTTGTTTCTCAGAAATCCACGGTAACAAACTTAGCACTTGTTACGGACTACATAGCAAATTCGATGGACGAAGGCAAGCAAGTTGATGTGATTTATATTGACTTTGAGAAAGCATTTGACAGGGTTAATCACAATATATTACTAGAAAAATTAAATCACTATCACTTCTCACCCACTGTGATTAGGCTCCTCTATTCGTACTTAACAAATCGCAAGCAATCAGTTGTCTATAAAGAATACAAATCATATGAATATTCTGCACTCTCAGGAGTTCCTCAAGGTTCGAACCTAGGACCTTTGTTATTCCTCTTATTTGTTAATGACCTTCCTGATTGTGTGTCTGATAATGAAAAATTGTTATTTGCAGATGACTTTAAAATATATACAAAAGTCAACTCTATCGGAGACTGCATAAGACTTCAGCAAAGCTTAGATAATATTGCAAACTGGTGTGCTATTAATCAACTTGGAGTCAACATAAGTAAATGTAAAGTATTATCATTTAATAGAAATAAAACCACTCATCAATTTGATTATTCCATTAATAAAATTGTACTAAACAGACCTACTGTAGTTAAGGATCTTGGTGTCACTTTTGACTCGAAATTGACTTTTAACATACATGTAACAAATATAACAAATGAAGCCTTGAAGTTACTAGGATTCGTAATTAGGACGGGAAGAGAATTCAACAACATATCAACATTGGAAAACATTTACTATGCTTATGTTCGCTCCAAGGTAGAATATGCTTCTTCTATTTGGAATCCATATCAATTGAAACATTGCCAACAATTAGAGAAAATCCAATCAAAATTTCTTAAATTCCTGACCTTTAAAGAAACTCGAATCTATCCTGCTTATGACAGTTACAATGCAGTCATTAAGAACTTCAATATTCAGAGCTTAGAACAAAGGCGCAACATTGCTGATCTGTTATTTCTGCAAAAAATTGTTCAAAATAAATTAGATTGTATGGATTTAGTTTCGACATTACAGTTTCGTGTCCCATCATCCAAAACTCGCGTTAATAATACTGGTTTCTTCCACTGTAAAAAGGCAAGAACCAATATCTTAATGAGGTCACCAATCTGGAGAATTTGTACTATATATAACCAACTCTGTACAGTTCACAATGATCTGGACGTATGCTATATGTCACCTAAAGAATTTAGAGATACAATTGTCAATAAACTCTGTACAATTACTTTGTAAAGCTTAACACTATAATTAGGCCATTGCCTGTTGTGTTGTCACTAAATAAATAAAAATAAAATAAAATAATATATATATATCTTTTTGTATTTTCTATATTAAATAAGAAAGCGTTTCTGAATTTATCTCATAGCGAGAGTTATTATGTTGTAAGATTTTTTCAAACTAATTGCATAAATTTCACACTGAATCTAGGCCTATTTGTAGTCATCAAAGTGCCTGAGCGTTGTTCCTGTCTTCGTCGCTTTAGTTTACAAGGTTAATGCAAAGTATGAGGACAAGTTTCCATTCAACTAAGAGAGTGGCGTTATTAGGAATCTATATTCCTAGTAACGCCATCATGTAACGATTTTTTTAAAATCCCGCCCTCATTGTACACCAATCTTTATATAACTCCGCTGGTATGTAGGGGACACACAAGCCACACAAGCAATTTTGGAATTCTAACTACCATGGTTTACTAGCTATATCAGATATGCTCTTGAGGTGGCGTTATTGGTCGAACTACTTTACATGAATAATAGCAACATAATATATCTCTATCAAATATGACTTAGAAATATGTAATGACGCTAACATTCACAGTAAAAAGAAAAAGAGAGTAAGGCGTATGATTATGCATAAATTAGAATATTTCTGAAATGGACTTAGTCTTTTTTTTTTTCAATTGGACCTTTGGACTCTGATATATTTAATAGAAGATGAACCTAATAGATGCACTTGGGGAAAACTTAAAGAACAAAAAATAAAACAGAACATCTTATTTAATAATGCATGATACAGTGCAGTATTGTTTCTTAAATTCAAATTTGGTTCATCCTAAATAATTGCATACTTATTGTTTGTTGCCGACAGTGTCACCTCTCAGAGTTTTAAATATAACCATCTCGGAAGAAACACTAAATAAATTCAGTATGTACCTTATAGAGTATGCAGGTATAAAGGTATAATTACTGAGCTCCAACATTTTAAGTCGCTGTCGCTAAAAGCTTGAACGACGGCGACTAAGCTACGAAATATATCAGAGTTTCGAATTGTGTAAAATCTAGAAGATATTATTACTGAGATTCAAATATAGCAAGGCTTCTCAATAGGCGACTCGCGGGCAATATCCGTTCGCATCTGGTGGTGCGCATCAAAACACGTGTGAGAAGTATCAGTAAAAGTAACGAATAAGAAATTGAATATATCTATACTGATTTTTTTCTTCAAAATTTCCCACTTTAAAGATCCAGTAGGCGGCAATGCCACCGCTTCAAAAAATATCGACGATATTACATCACATTATTAAATTATTATGTTTTTCTCTTTTTCTACTTCTTGTTTTCTTTTTTAAAACTAATTATTTGCAATAGTTATTAATCCTTATCGCCCTTAAATTTCAAATAACTGTAAACTTAATACAGTTTAACCTAAAGGAACCAGTTCTGCAAGAACCGGATACCCAATTCCAAGATCTTGATCCAGATACTCGGTTCTTAGATCCGGATATTAGGTTCCAAGAACCGAATCCTCGGGTTCCAAAGATTCGGATCCGGGCGCGGTTGATGAACCTAATATAGAAACCCGATTTTAATATTATTCGGAACCGAATCCAGATACTGATGCGGATCCGGATTCATGCACATATCCCTTCTGATGTTATGAGAAGAAAATGTGGACAAATGTGTATAAGGAGTGAATGAACAGTGCTAGTGAAAGAATAAGGGTACAAAATTTTCCCTACAAAAGACATGACAAACTCACGACACTTTTTTTGTACATTTTTCTATTTGTATTGTTTAGAAAGCTAAATTCAATTTTAGGTGAGATATGAGTCCTTCAATTAAAAACTGAACGAATTTCTCATCTCAAGGGAAAATGACCGAAGGTGAAAACAGAGAAAATAACTCCGTGATTCCAGTTATTGTCTTCCACTATTCTAAAATAGAATGATTAAAGGAGATGCGCTCCTCGATTTCAAGTCTTCTACATAACGACTAATAAAAGCAGACCAGAATTTTACCTTTTTCTCATTTTTTTTCAGTGTGTTATCTTGAGGAAAAGAATTCAGATAGACTTTAAAAAGCTCTGTCGGTTCCTTTGAACTAGACTGATGAAGTCAAAAATCCATTTCGAACTTCTTTGTAGAGGTTCGCTATTTTGAAAGACAATTATGAAAGCCTTCCTCAAAATTATGTTGGTCGAGAATGGCTGACCCAATTGACTTTTACGTTGGTTATAAATGAAAGAATTAAGTTATTTTGTATGTATTATAATAATGACTTTTATAACGAAAACGTGTTTTACTTGTTATTATCTCGCTTAGATTTACAAATTTTATTATTTAGTTACTTTTTTCCTACGAAAGGATTTTGATATTAAATCCAGATTAGTAGGAATTCTACTTAAAAGTTGAACCAAATGCACAATGCACCAAAATGAATCACACATAGCCTATATTAAGTACATTAGTTGGTGAACTGCACGGTATCTTTATTTTCTCTGGCGCCAAGTGGGAATATGATCGCTGCTTGTCGAGAGGTTAGCATTCACGCTTTCTGTGCACTCAAGTTCCATCGAGGTGCATGAAACGGAGAGTTCCATCGAGTCCACCATACCAAAAATTGTAGATCATGTTCTTCGAAGCTCACTAGCTCGTTTAATATGTTAATTAATAATAAGAATTAAATCAATCTGGTGGAAATGTAAGTTCTACATTAATTTACAGTCAGCGCAAAAAGTTTTCCTCAACAACATGTGAAACTTTTATGGTTAATGTAAAGCAAAGGTCCCCAACAAAAGATAGCAGCACTACCTCCGTATATGTGTAGGCCTAATGCATTTTTTATCATTGCACGAAATTTCAATGCTGTTCCTATTTCTAACTTTCAGGGAAGAAAGTTCATAACCAATTCAAGAGTTTGATCAATGCCGATTCTTTAATTTTCGTTTTTCTTCATTGTTGAAATCGCGTGATTGTTGTTGTGAATATCAATACCTATAACAATGAAGATCTTTTAGCAATGAACAAAAAAGAAAATTAAAAATCAGCATTGCTCGAACTCTTCAATTGGTTATGAACTTTCTTCCCTGAAAGTTAGAACTCTCTAGGCTTAAAGTTGTAGGAGCAGCATTGAAATTTCGTGCAACGACAAAAATACAGTAGACATATATGGAGGTAGTGCTGCCATCTTTTGTTGGAAATCATTACTTTACATTAACCTTTAAAACCAAAAACAAACGGACGGATAAGACAATGTTCTGCTTACAGGCTTGAAGTGTGAATGTATTTCATAATAATAGATGGCAGCAAAATTTGTGTTATATTTTAAGTTAAAAAATTACTTTAAATGAACAAATTGAAAATCATATGAAATGAACTTTACTTATTGTATATATATAAAATTGTAATTATAAATATATATATATATATATATATATATATATATATTTTTTTTTAAGTATGTATGTCGTATTTATGTGCAAATACTCAAATGTGCTCAGAAATTATCAGGCCTATGTACAGTAAAGCTAAATGCTGTCTTGATGGGACAGAATTTGAGAAGTGTAAACTTTGATTCATCATTTGATCTTACGTATAATAGGATATTTGGAAAAAATCTCTTGTATGATTAAAGTTTTCTTTACTTCAAGCAAAATGATTTGTTAATTTTTCGTTGCCTATCAAGAGTACTCCTGTAAGGTACTCAAGGTTTAATTGTAGCTCCACTGCTGAAATACCAAATATTGTATCGAAAAAATTAAGGCCAACGAACCTATAGGTTCATTGCGCATTTTCCTATAGATATTTCCCGCCAAAAAGAAATTTTCATAGTAGTCAAATGTAAATTGCAATAAGGTCTCATAAATAACCTTTTATAGTTAATTTCTACACTGAACGATGAATCAATCTACCCACAATTGATTCTAGAAATAACTCCATTTTACTGATTTTGGTAAGATGGGAAATTTCTGCTGTAAACGTTTAAACAGATCAAAACATATTTCTATAACAAAATAGACATTCACTTCTTTTTTACTCCAGTCTTTGAACTGTAGAAGTAATAACATAACCACAAGCGTTACAGACCGAAAGATCCTGAGACTGCCCCAACGCCATTTGTCTGCTGTTGGTAGAACTGCGTCCAGCTAAGTGACGGCAGTGTGGTCAGTACTGCGCGCCACCTGGCCACGAACAGGCGTATTAGGGGCTTTCTACGCTGAGTGACCGTCACGTCTTTATTCACGTGACTCCCCAGTTTTGCCTCACGACGCTGGGTGGACGCCAAAAAGTGAGACTCCATCCGGGAATTGAACCCGGGACCAAGCGGACATGAGTCCAACGCTCTAACCACTAGACTATGGAGCTCCCTTGAACTGTAGAAGTACACTGAAAAAAATAGTTTAAAACAGTGTTCCGAAAACTATTTTCAAGTGCGGACCAGCTTTATTGGTTCGTAAGTTCAATGCGCTACCCTTCGCCTGGCCAAAGGCAGACCTCAAGAACCACCTGTGGTACGCGGACCATAGTTTGGGGAACGTTCGTTTAAGAGAACTGATTTGTTAACTTGTTTCTTGTAACTGTAATGTTATTTACCTTAATTGGTACAAACATTTTGTTACGAACATAAAGCAGATTTTTAGGAGAGCATTCTTTGAACGTGAGTTATGAAAGGTAATTTAAACAGTAAGTTTTTCTGAATCAGTATACCATTTAAATACATCATTCCTAAAAAAAAAAAAAAAAAAAAAAAAAAAGAATTCTGTTCTTTGCAACAGCAGTCTCGTTTGTTTCTTTTCTTTTCTTATTTTTAGCGTAGTTTCCAAAGTGACGTCGTGATTTCATAAATTTAATTAAATCAGGAGATACATTTCTTACGCTAAAAGTATTTTTCTTTAATACTATATTATTATTTTAAAAAATGCACAGGTATGAGTATTTCAACGTCGTTTCTGGAGAAGGTTGGTAAATATCCTTATTAAACTTAAAATTTATTTTGCTAAAGAATTTGAGGAAATAAAATTAAGCTTTAACAGAAACTTTTAAGAAATTAATACTTATTTATTAAAACATATTGTTTTACTGCTTATTGAAAGAAGTTTCTGTATAGTCAACAAACGTGTACATTAATACCAATATATGGGTTCACTTAAAGATGCGCTGGACCTCATTCAATTGAAGTGGAAGAACTGGTTGCTGTAATCTTGATGAAAAGGACAACAGTTCTTGAAACGCAATTCCCAGATAATGTGTTGCTCATTTTTATTGCTTTTATTCAACAAGTCCATTTTATTCTAATAAAGTTTGGTGAGACAGAATGGGGGGAAGTTTGGTGGGACAGAAGGGGAAATATTTGGTGAAACAGAAGGGAATAACGTTTAGTGAGACAGAAAGGGGAAAGCTTAGTAAGACTGAAGGAAATAACGTTTGGTGAGACAGAAGGGGGAAAGTATAGTGAGACAGAAGGGAACAACGTTTGAGGAGACAGAAGGGGAAACGTTTAGTGAGACAGAAGGGAACAACGTTTGCTGAGACAGAAGGAAATAAAGTTTGCCTCAATAGCAGTATAAGTTTCATGACTAACAATTAATATAAATGTATTTGAATTTTATGACAAATTCCTATATTTTTGCCCGCAAGCTCTTCGCAGCACTATAATAAATTTGGCTCTCTAAAAACACGACATTGATAAGATAATATTACGTTATGTGATTAAATTAAATTAAAGCACCAAATATATATTTAAAGAATAACATTAAGATAAATTTTAAATATCTTATAAATAAAATTGTAGACTTTTCTAATAATAAAATTTACTTTTAATTCAGTTAGTCTATTCTGTTTTGTTAAAAGAATTCATAATTTCACGCAGAGACTTAAAAGCTGTTAGGCATTGTTAAAAATCTTAGAAGACGTGTAAGATAGTTGAATGACCTGTTAACGTATATTTAAAATTGATTCACGATTTGTAACAGTTCAACAGGCGAGTACTAAGAACTTCCAAGCATGATTTGCTTTCATTTTGCCTGCAAATTAAATTTACATATTGTATTTGTTGGAATGAAATATTCAATTCAGTGGAGTAAGAAGCATGTAGCTTAGCCACGATTTTAAATACTTTTGAAGTTATTTATTTATTATTTCCACAGAGAGAAGTACACATAGACCTGCATTTCCTCCTGACTTCCATAAAGTTTCTTTCTTCATCGGTAGATGTCTCTGAGTTCAACAACTTATTTTTTTAACATCCTGCTAAACTGAAATTTCCTGTTCGCTGAAATATGGCAATGCGAACCAATCATAAGCTTCGATCTATCAGGATGTCAAGGAGAATAAATTATTGAGGTAAGAGACAACTACCGGTGACGAAAGAAACTTCTTCGGAGCAAAAATTAAATGAGTACATATGTACTAATACAGGTTACTTCTCGATATGGTTCTTTGTGTTATTACCACGCTTTTCACCCAGTCCTATCAGATATCCTCGTGAGTGCCTGATCACAATACAGAAATCAACTATTGATCACTTCAATTTTGAAATTCAAGATTGCAGGTTCGTTTTGTAAATTTCTTATTCTAGCAATAAACACCTGGCAATTCTGCAACTTACAAGATTTCATTTCCCCTGCTCATGTCATGTGGGTTTTGTAGTGGACAAACACCGTACGCTTAGGTTTTCTCAGGATTCTCCCGTTTCCTCCCATTTTCCTAATTCCACCAATTCATCTCATCACCATCCATCCGTTGTCTGAACCAAATGTGCCTAAAGGACTTAAAAACTAAATTCAAAAGATTTAATTTCCTTGTGACATTGTCTACGTTTCAAAGAAAACCAGAAAAAAAAAACTTTAGAGGCACAACTTCATAACCTTTAATAGTAAGTGGTATCAAAAATTCATTTAACTAAAAGATTTAAATAAAATATTTTAAAATTAATTTTAAAATCCAAACTCTGATAAAATAACTATTTCAAATATTTATCACTTTTAAGAATTTTATCTTTGGTCGTTTAGTTCTTAAAAGATATAAATAGTTCCAAAAATTATTTCTTACTTCTTAGTTAGTATATCTTTTCTTTCTCTAAAATCCCATTTTTAACGTTATATATATATATACATTCTTTGGAAACGAGAGATTGAATTTCATTTACTGGCATTTCGTCACAATGTCCTTCAATCCGAAGAAAATACTTGAATGAAATTCACCGACTTTAATTTTAATTAGACCCCTATTTCCTATTCTGCGGAAAATCCGTAAAGCTATTCCCAATACAAAACACTTAAAAAAAAACAAAAAAACTCATATATACAGTAGACTGCATAATGAAGAACTCCACACATGGTACGACTCACCTTCACATTATAAGAATACATAGATCCCGCCCGACAGCTAAGATGTAGCTCCGATAGGGGAAAAAGAAATAAGATTATATTCTATCGTTGTTGGGAAACCGAAAGGAAAAAGGCCATTCAGGAAGCCGACACGTCATTGGGATGACAATATTAGAAGGGATCTGCGAAAGGTAGATGTCACTAGGAAAACTGGCTTGATCTTGCACGTGATAGAATCGAATGGCGAATGTTTGTTACTGCAGCGATGAAATTCCGAGTTCCGGAAACCATAGAGTTATGTACACTTCGTGACTTTAAAAATCTGAACACATTAGTTTTTCCAAGGTACCCAAACATGAAAGTCATACATATTCTTCCCGTACATAACTATGCTTCCCGTGTGATCATGTGAATAAAACTATGTTGCATTTGGAGACCTAAATGTCAGCTAAATAGTCATTTTATGCTCCATTTGAATTGAAGTGTGAATTGAAGAAATAGATATTCCTTTTCAGTACAAGATATTGCTCATACACGGAACTCGCATATTCGGCACAATAGGCCCATACAGAATGTTTTAATAATTTTATAAATATCTATTTTAATACTAACTTTTACGCCTTTGTTTTTTATTTGGATTAATTTCAGATCGAACGTTTGGAAATTGTTATTTATTCGATCTAGAGGTGTAATCTTATATAAAATGTTCGTTTATTAATAGTTTTGCAACCGCGACCGGTGTAAAATTCATAGGAAGAAATTGCCCAAAGTCTTTCGTAAGTCAGGTAGAAATTGTCCTTTTCTGATCAATTAATTTTAATTTCTAACATTCATTAGTGTTTTATGAATAAATAGTTCCTATTTTTCGCCAAGTGAAGAGTGGTGTTCAAGAATATTCTGTCTCATATGTAAATAATGGCAAATCATATGTAGATTATCTTGTCTTTTCGGGATCTACTTGGATACAAATTATGGCAGCTTTGTAATACTAATGCCGAAATAAATTTTGGTAATAAAATTTCCTGATTGCTCAATACAAGATGAAATGAAATACTTTTAGAGTCGAAATATTTAATCATCCATTATGAACCAACGATTCATAATCAACGCAGTGTTTACAAGAGAATTTTCCTATAAAAGCGTAGATAAATAGAATGGATCTCACTTTGCGAATTAATATTCTACAAGCCAATAGTTGATTTATATTGAAACACGGAAGCCATGCAATTTTAATTTATTTGTTTGAGAAGAAAATTTTTTCACACTTCCTTATTTCCTTCTATTATCATTATAAATTTACAAACTTAGAACACAGAAGTTAAACTGCTTATACCGGGCCACCCTAGCTAAGTGGTAGAGCGTTGGCGTAGCGTTCGGGAGTTCGTAGGTTCGATCCCAGCGGCCGCATATCCTGACAGGTTTTCCATGGCTTTCCTCAGTCAAACCAGGCAAATGCCTGGATGGTACCTTCAACATAGGCCCCGCCTGACACCTTCTGATATCCTTTCCCCTCCCCGATCCTGGTCTGACCCTTAGATGGCCATAAATAAAATAAAATTCAAATTAATAACTACTTATGTTAGGTATGGATAATTAATTATATATTTTGTAGTGATTTTTCTATTGTTTGATTATTATGATTAATTTCTCCATCTCTGCCTTTTAATGATGCTTCACTAGCTAAATGTTTAACAAATCAATTCAGGTGTAAAATAATAATAAGTATTATAATTATTATTATTACTGAGCTTGGCACAGGTTTGTTGCCTGGACGTTAGTCGCTGGTGCTAAGAAATATACAAAACTGTAGATTAGTAAAGCATAAATGTCTGTTACTATATATCATAATCATTCTTCATTACTTTAAGTTTAATTCAAAATAAATTAAACAAGAAATCAATAGGAAAAATGCTCCATGAGTATGCTAAATCCTCCCTCTCTCTTTCTCTATTTCTCTTAATAAACAATGAAGTACAATCAGATTCACATAAAATAACCTGTGATAAAATATTTGAAATCGCAATAGTTTTATTATTTAATATTAATTGGTTCTTAAAGGAAACGTTTCTACTTACTGAGATTGCTACGTAATTTGCTTCAGTGTTGCAAAACCCTTAAAATATTTCAGTTAGATTATATTTACTCCGTCATTTGTATGAATCTGAGTGTACCAAAAGGAAAATCTGTTTCGGAAAAGAGATTTTCTCATTGTCTAAGAATTTAATACTTGGGCATTTCTCTCATTCATCCTTCCGGTAGAGAAAAATATTTTATTTGTCTTTTTTTTATTTATTTAATTATTTTTGTATCTATGTTTAAATTGTTCTCTCGTAAAAGTAATCTTAGCTACAGTCTGGCTGCTGAAGATTTCTAACTCTATAGCCACACTGCTAGTACTTTGAAGAAGTATTTCCTTGTTTTTAAGACAACTATGTTGTATGTCTATGGGCAGTGTATAGAAAACTTATTTTTGAAAATATTATTATTATAGAAAACTTATTGCTGAAAATTTCATATCCCCAATGGACAATTTTTCTGAGTTCGATTTTTGACACCGAGCTAACATACGCTGCAAGCATAATAGACTGAACGTTAAGTTTAAATCTAAATCGATTTCTTATTGTCATATGCTGCAACTGGTCAGACGTAGATAATGTAGGCCTACCTATAAGCCAGTTTCTATTTATTAATCTTTGTGTAGAAACAATTCCTACTTGAAGTCGTTTAGCAGATACAGGAACTAAGCGGTCTAAGTGAGATCACTCAATTTATTTTATGAATATATCAACTTCCGTTCGGAGGATGTATTTCAGTAACGTATTTCCTTATTTCGTTTTTTTCCCCCAAGATATATCAAAACAAAATAACGTCATAAATTTGAGCAGGGTAACTTAATAATCGTGAAACTTTTATGAGAGATTGTTAAGTGTCCTACACGGGAGAAAGAAAAAAAAACGTTATCTGAGTGACTACAGAAGTGATAATTTATTCTGTTAGAAGCGCATATTATGTTGTACGTCGAACAGAACAGCTTGTTAAAAGCTATCACCTCTACTGAAACTGGTCAGGTCTTTAATACGATGTTGAAAAGTCTGATAAGAAGACTTCCTGTTACCTTTTTCCGTGTAGAGTTTTATAGTTGTGTTTAAAAATTTGACTGTGAAGTATGTGATAAATGATAATAATCAGAATACACTAGTAATAAAATTTGTTATCTCCCCTATCATAAAAAGTGATGAAAACACGCTTGATTTCCGTGATAACTAAACAACTAGAAAAACATAAAAAGTATTTTGTTCTTGTATGATCATTCCAACATTTAAAATATATATAACAGTCACGTGGGCACAGAAGTATTTTCTCCTTTGATTTTTGTGATACCCTCAGAAAAGTCAATAACTCATTTTGAACACGGTTTAAATATACGATATAACATGTATTACAAAACATAGTTAAATTTAAACATCATAAAGTTACGAAATAATTATACTCAAGACTTGATCGCTAAATTAAGTTTTTTTTTGTGAACTAAAGACAAGGGTCTTTTGTGTGAGTTGTTTTCTGGGTTTCGAATCTACTGAAGCTTTTCGTTCTATACTTTTATAAGTATTCGATAATTGAAACCGAGACTTCGAGACAAATTCGAATATTTCAACTAGATACTTAGGAGAGGAATAAGCTTACTCTACTGTTATCGAATTTAATGGGGAAAATTGATTGCTATACTTCCTAAATTGTGTTTTCTTCTTCTACTGTTAAGATTTTCATCAATGTCCTGAAAAAATCAGGCATCTGGCTACATGGAAATTTCTAGGAAAGTTACTAACAAAAATAAGAAACCTTTTTATTCGTATTCCCAGAATATTTTTTAAACATTCTCCACAATTTTTATATATTTTTGTCATTCCAGTTCTTTGGTTACTAATAAGAGAACTACGGAGAATTGTTTTAACTGAATATAGGGTAAGTGGATGGCTAATGTCGTGATGTCTGTAACTTCGTGGATGTTGAACAGCCACAGCATTACCAAATCTTGACGAGTTAAAATTTTCACATATAGAATGCAGGTAGAACTTAAATTTAACTCGGCAAGTCTTGGTCAATTTATCATGGAATTATCAAAGTGTCACGGACTTAACAACTGTCACGGAATTACCAAACTTTCCCTACTTAATAATCGAAAATAATTTTTTGGGTGAATATTACTGTAAATAATAATAAATCTAAATAATAGCAACAATTTGAATCTGAATAACCACAGTCAATAAATTTAGTACACATTCCTTGTTTGAATATCTTGATAAAGCTGAAAGCTTTCTGATTTCCTTTCCTAACGTTCCATTCAACTAGTTGACTGACTTTTTTTTTTTTTTCAGGAAAGCGCAGAATATTTTTAACAGAGTAGATGAGAAACTTGGCAGAAACTTTGTTATGTTACCAAAATCACTTCACTACGGCGCTACGTGTTTCAGGGTGCAATGAAATACTATGAGACAAAATAATATATTTGTTACCGCCCATAGAATTCATTTTATCTTTATCTTTATCTTTACAAAATAATATACATTATAAAGGATTTATCTTAGAAAGTTTATTGTCCTGCATATGCTATACTAATAAATAGCAGTCAAATTTATATTCTAAAATTTAATCATTTAGGAAAGTTATAAAGGATTCACTTTCAGTTAAGATTTTCCTGCCTAATAATTATTTCCTGTTTAATAATAAATTCCTGTCTGATAATTTGCCACAGTCAAATTTATCAGCTAAAAAATTAGTCTTTAGAATTATTATGAAAGAATTTATTTGGAGGTGAAACTTTGATTGCTTTATCTATGATAGAATTAGCTGGTGTGCAGCTTATCAGCTAAAATAAATTCTTTGTAAATAGTCTCTTTGTATCACAGAGTTGCATAGTTGAATCTTCTTTGTTTGAATAAATTTGAAAAATAACAAAAATGTTTGACAATATTGCAAGTAACAAAACTAATTGTAAGAAAAAACTTTTAAAAAAGGAAACTAATCCACAGATTTTTTTCAAAGGAATAAATGTAATGTAATATCAAAGACAAATATTCATGTCCAGGTGTGTATCAATTTTCTGCAGCCAAGAAACAGCAGAAACCTGTCCTTATCAGTCATTGCTCCCTACATTTCTATCAAAGACTAATATTAAAGTAATTATTCTCTTTTGTAGACGTATAGAACCTTTGAGATTCGGTGAACAAGATGGCTAATTAACTTCAAAATCTCTCAAATCGGAGTAAGAATAAAACAGCGTTTATCTGAATAGTTATAATAATTCTGATTCAATTGAGTATTGTGTGATTCTACGTAATCAATTAAGGAGAAATTTATGATCTGGAAAGAAAAAAAAATACACGTGTTTCGTTTGCCAGTACTGTACACTGTTGTCACACTTGGCAAATTTCCAGACTACGAGTTTTTCCATCGGCCATTTTCTATGAATCTGAGTGTATAGACTAGGCAAACAACACGACCAAGTATTTTAAAAATCCTTTTCTCCTTTCCAGATCATAAAGTTCTCCTTAATTGATTATGTAGAAGCTTACAACACTAAAACGAACAACAATTATTAGATTATAATTAATTAACATTGTTTCATTCTTACTCTGATATATGAAATAAGCTTATTTATAAGTTAATCGGTCTTCCAATTCACGGGGTCTGAAAGGTAAAAATTATTCCCTCTGTGAGGGTATGTAAAGGAAGGTTTCAAGAGGAATATAAACCGACTATTGTTTTGGAATTAAGAAATAACAATATTGTAATGGAATGAGGAGGTTTGTCAAAGGACGTTTTCTGGGAAAAACATGGAAATTGATATGAACAACAAATTTTTATAGCTATAGCAGTTGGTCCATTAGATCAGGGATTCTACCAGACTACCGGGGGGGGGGGGGCGGTCTCGCAAATTCTCGAGCACACTGTCTAAACTTTAAATTTTTTACGGTGAAAAATAGATTTTAAAAAAATTCTGCAAGACTACTTACCTCCTCCCAATTTGGCCTTATAAGCTCCACCGCAAATGAAAATCCTGCCAGAATCCCTGCACTAGATGCTGAAGATAAAGCACTGTCAGTAAATCTCTTGGTACACGCGCATTACGATATTACAACAGGTCTTTAGTTTCCAAAATTCGTGTTTTGCATGATTTCATGTTTCTATTTCAAGTGGCAAAATTTTATAGACATTTTTTTTATAAATTTAAAATTTATACTTGATTGCATTTTGAGTGCGACTTTTATAATACCGATTACATCAAAGACACACGTTTTTCTTCAAGTATATCATAGATGACCCTATTACATATGTTTCACACTAAAAGACATAAGATTTGCAAGAATACTTCTGCATAAAATCTCAAGTTTTGTGTTTTTGCCGGAGCAAAAAGTGACGTCAGTTCACATAGAAATTTTATACCAAGCGCGTCACGCTTTTTCGTGGTATGATATGGCATGTACATTGTGAAGACATCTATCACATTTTCTGAAAATAAATTATTGCTGCACCCTCTCGGAATAAAGTTCGTGTGCTGAATAAACAAATTGCTCAATTATATGTTTATTTATAAGAATCACAAAATTATTTTGTCAAGATTTTATTTAGAATATGAAAACAGACATATGAAATCAGTCAAAACACGCTTTCGAGAATCTAACAGCTTTCACTTTCAACGTCTTGTACAGGGACAAATAAGGCTCGTTTTTATATAATATTTTTAATTTTCGGTTCCGTGCTGGTCAGCTACCTACGACAACGCTGGCGTCACACAACAGAAGCTTTCATTATGAGAATAGAGATAAGAAGAAAAAAAAGGACCAGGGCCTATATTATTGGGGGCCATCACGTCATTCACCTAGTGGGACTGAGAAAGACATAGAAAGACGTCAGTGAGGATGCCTGGTGCGTTCTGGACTCGAACGTGCGTCGCCTCCCCAGAAGTTATCCGAAGTCAGCAATCGTAATCACTGGACCACAGGGGCTGGTTTCGTATGTTTATTAAATTAATAGCAATATGAGAATGAAACATGGTCATGACTTGACCCGTCTAATACTTCTGTAGGTACAGGAAGTAAGTATATAATAGTGAGTATTTAAAACTCATCATTAGGTTATGCTTTAAAATTATATTCTAAATCTAATATCTTACTATTCATAACTAATCTCAGAGCTGTGTTAACGAATTTAATGAGTAATTCTGTAATTTTACTAAGTTACTCTACTTTCTTCTTTTTATTAAAAAAAAACTACTTCAGCGACAGGAACAAATCCAGTTTCGCATGAGCGTGTTAAAACTAACCTAACATAACAAAATCTAAATCAAATAAAAACAATGTTAAAAAAAAAAACCTACCTAACTAACTAAAAGGAAGCAATAAAAGTTTAAAGCAACGCGAGGAAATTAGCAAAACAGATTGAAGGTCAACGCTTACCCAATCTAGAATATGACTAAGCTTATTCTTAGTTGTCCTAAGTTATATACAAAAATTTATTGAGATCTTATCATCCATAGTAAACTGAAGATTTTATTTTTATATGTTCTGAACAGAATACAAGAAGAAAAGAAATCAACCAAAAAATGAATTCACGCCTAAATTTCCATGATACGTCTTGCATACATTAGAACGAAGGATTTTTCAATTCTGTCGCAGTATAATAATCAATTTTAAAAGTTGAGTAGCTACGTATAACGTTGGCTCAATACACTTTAAAATTGCACTGGAAAATAACACATTTTCTTGAATTCAAATATTTTTCTAATTATTGTGAACGTAACTGCTGTGTAGTTGGAACTTTACTGTCAAAAATCGGCTACACTTTAGATACTCTCCGGATCATTCAAACTGGTCAAGTTTAAGTTAGGTAATGGTTTGTTTGCTTAGCTGATTTTAAATTTCGTATAAGCTTTCAGATTATAAATAGTGGTTGTTATTGTTACAACAAACAAACAAACATCAACTGATCCGACGAAAATGTATTTTCTCTACAATTTAGGATTGAAATGTATTTAATGAAACTAAACGATAGCTGCCTATAAGCATTTGAAATTTGCCCTATAATATGACTAAAATAAAATTTTTCTTATTAATTTTTTAATAATGTCAAAATGTAGGTTGGTTGTTTCCAAAATTTGTACTTTCTCTTATTAATAACTTTTTTTAAAAAAAATAAAAAAATAACAAAATCTGACTTGCATTTTAATCAACTTTGCAATTCTTTTCACTTTGTATGCGAAGATTACACAGACAATTATTTTTTGATTGAATATGTTATAGCTATAAAGAATCCCACAATCTATCATACAGAAAAGGGAAAATTGTTTTAGTGATACTCACTCTGCCATTAAAATTTGAACTTTTGTGGCAGCAAAGGATGACATCATTTTACTAAAATTTTATAACCCGCTTCATCACAGTAACGCTTTTTTTCTTCCAATCTATTAGGTCTATAGATCCACTCATAAGGTAGATCATATTAAAAGAAGAGAGATGAATTCAGTTTAAAATTTGTATTGAAAATATAAAAGGAAATGATATTGCTTTCTCCAGCAAAAGCAAAAAGTTAAGTTTTTATTTTATGGCAAAGCATAGCGTAGTTGAAAATTACGTTTTTCATTATATTTCGTAATGGGATTGCCTATATTTTTTAAAAGAAAGTGGTAATCAAAAAATCATTTGTATAAATTTTTTATAGAAAACTAAAAATGTTTCAAAATTCCATTTTAAAAAGTCTAAATAAACTTTTTGCTATGATTTTCTTATTAAGAATACGGAATACAAAATACTAGATTTAGAAATCAAAAAGTGTTAACTACATTTTGACGTATTACGAAATTTTTTAACGAACAATTTTATTTTTAGCATATTGTGGGGACCAAATTGAAATTCATACAGTCTCCTCCCCCCACACAATACCTTTATATTCCTAAAGTAAAGCTTTAATCACCAGTGAAGTTTTCTTGCGTTCTTTTCTTCTCACCAAGTGAATGATGGGATGATATGCAGGATAGAGGTCATGACCCTTTCTTTTTCATCAATTTCCTGAAAGCTGAATTCGCCGAAGTTTGTGTATTATTAATACGTGATAAACTCATTCTTCGGAAGTAATATGTGTTCTTACAAGTAAAAAATAAATGTCGATGTTAATTCAACATGATTTGACTACAGTTTGTGAGTAAATTCAACGGTGTTAATTTCGCTGTTTGAGCTCTATTAAATTATATCTTCTTGGTGTTAGTTCAACACAAAGGTGTCATTACAGTGCACAATCACTGGGTTGGAAAGTGCACTGTGTGGTGATGTTGAATTAAGATAGAAAAAAGTGGTACCGGTACTCAAAATTATGATGATTAACATAGGCAGTTTTTGTTGAGTTCGATGACGTTAGCGTTATCTGGTATCGATTATCGTATAGTAATAAAACTGACTAACGCAATCATTTTCGTGTAAAATTGAGCATTTGGTTCTTCATAAAAATAAGTGAGAAATACGTATGAATCAGAACAATAAGCTTCTGTCTGAATTATAGCCAGTTTTGAATCCTCAATTGAAGAGTATTGATTTCAAAACACGCTCAGTCCATTTTCAAACGTTTTCAGAAAATAGAGGAAAATAATCTAGTAAAACTGGCAAGGGCGGCACGAAACAAGTTTTGGAATCACCGACAGTTATATAGTTAAAACGACTGCCTAATTAAAAAAAAAGTATGGAAATAGACTGAGCGAGTTTTGGAATCATACTTTTTAAATTGCTTTGAAAGTATCAGAGTTTATATCAGAGGAAGTCCTTTTTCAGTGATGTAGAAATTGACATCTTGTGCATATGTGCAGTTTTTTTCTTCAGAAACACATTCGCAGAGACATTTTTAAAGAATTAGATTGTTTTTGTTTAAAAACAAAAACATTAGTTATTTTGCTGGAAACAATCACGCAAAACCAGGCTACATTAAAATTTCCACAATGCGTTCGTTACTGACGAAAATTAGAACATTTTAACAAAGAATTCTCACAAATCTTTTCAATATTTATTGCCTTTCAAAATTTTTGGTTATCAGTAACAACACACTGGAGAATAATTTTTTACTAAATTCGCTTAAGAATCGAAAACAATTTTGGATAAATAATTGGCTAATTAATGATAATGGAAACCTGAATAAATCACATCGTGCATCTGAATAATAGTCGAGACATTTCTAATATTTCTTTGTTTGAATGTTCTTTCAAACTGAAAGGTTTATGATTTCCGTTCTATCCAGCAAAAATTGCCTGATATTTTTGTAGGAAAATGACTGACATTTTTAACAGTGTATTAAAAATATATATATATATTAATTAGCGTTGGTACGTAAGACTAACACTGCACTATATATAATATAGAAATTAGTCAAAAGAAATAATAATATTAATAATAATTTGTCGCAAGTACAAAGTAATTAATTAGTATTATAGCTTATGAGCGATTTCCTCGTGCAAAGTTTTGGAATGTGGACGATTTGTAACATAGTTTTTCCCGATTTATAGCAAAAAAAAATATCTCCGCCATATGCAAATATGTACAGATCTATAAGTATAATGAGATATCAGCAAAAATATTTAATAGAATGTGAGCTGGTATTGTTCAGAAGTGTTAACACAAAGATGTGAAAAGATTTCCATCCAGATTTTTTTTATTAACAAATGAATAAAATGATTAAAACTATTGTAGTGAACTATTGAAAAATTTTTTTTTCCAAAATAATTATCTAATGCACGTCGTTTAGCCTCTAAATAAGAACGAAAAATGGTATTTAAATATACAAAAATGATTTAACAACAATAATAACTCATTTCTATCACGGTCTGACAGTTTCTCCGGTTCTAACTATTGACTGAACAGCTTAAAAATATAAATTTTAACGTTTTTGTCAAATATTTACTTCCACTGCAATATTTAGGTGAAAGAAGAGAAAAAGGAATTGCCATGAAAGAGATGACAACTGATTTTAAAATCAAGTCGATAAAGGAACTATTATACGGTCTGAATACTTGAAATTTTTGTTTAAAAAAAAAAGTGTCAAAGAAATTATTAACGACAATTGACATACAAGGATTGCTTGATTCAACTTATGTCCTTTAAACTTTGTTACACATATTTAAATAAATTAACATGATGTTCTACAGCACTTTTCGTATAATCAACGTTGAAAAACACAGTATTGTTTATCACAAATATCTTTTAGGGGCACGTGCTGAAATCATTTTGCGATAATAAGATAAAGCTTATCACAGAACATCACTATTACTTGCATGGTGTTACAATAATCTTTTTATTGTTTTGAATCAAAATTTTGTTTGATAACTTCAAACTTCCGGTTGCACGGTATCGTGTCATTATGCGATTCTGACACGATTCCGTGCAACCAATCAATTTGAAGAAATTTGACGTTATCAAAAGAAACAGTGTTTATTTAAAAGGAAAAAGAACTGTTATTATAACACTATATGAAAGAAATAATTATAGTGATCGTCCCCTGATAAGATTTGTCCTATAATGTAAGTATTATTCAAGACTCACAATATAAAAATCAATATGCCTTTTGAGTGTGGATATAACATAGTATGGATGCGACGTGTATATAGTTAATTCTAAAGCACACGTTAAAGTACGTAAATCTTTAAAATTCACGACGTCATTTTAAATGTAATCAGATTTGTTTTAAAAGAATCCAATATACACACTCACACTTGGATTTATTCTTTGAAATCATATAATTAATGGTGTATTCTTTGGTAAATTAAAACACTGAAAGCAATTAATTTTATAACTGACTCAATTATATTTCTTTTTTTCTTAATTTCGATTCGTCGTATAACGACATCACTGTACAATTTAATTGTATTCACACATCTTTTTGCTATTTACACTGTTTTGAAACATCATTGGCACTCTTTTTTTGGTGACAAAAACAAAATTGTAACTTTCTCTTTTTTGGTGCTAGTGAAAAAACTTCAGTGGAATTTATTGTTTTGTTCTGATTTGCTGTTAAAAATTTACACTTTTTTCGTGCGTTGATAATAGAAAGAACAAATTAAGCCTGTATGTTCTTGGACGCAAAACACTGAGGTATTTTTCGTTTCCTTTAAGTAGACTTTGTCCGCAAAATTAAGAATCAATTGTATTTACACATATAATTAATTAATGATTTTCTTTTCATATATTTATAAAGCTATTTACACACAACACGCAATGTTTTTAAATATTAGTTCACTGGCAAGCTTTTCGTTGAAAGTACATCTTTAGATAATTATATATATATCACTCACCCATAATTATTTTTTCTTTTGGATAATGTCAATGAGATCACAGTTCGAGGAAAATCTTGTTACGTAGATATAGATCTAGCTTGGACGTGCAAGTACAGTCACTGGTTTATAAATAGGCGGCGCAGTTCCGGGTTCGGGACTCGACGCCGACGTCGTGTTTGTGCTCACTGGTACTCCTCCTACGGGTGATGTAGCCGCTGCTGCAACTGGGTGATTCATTAACGCACTACCACTTCCCAGTAATGAGGCCGAAGACGGGGTAAGTGTCCTGAGGGTGGTGTACAAGTCATAAGGGTTTGTTGCGTGAGGGTTGGGGAATAAAAGCGTCGTTGTGGACGTCTGAGTGGAGATACCAAGTCCTGACCTAAGAGCCGCAACGGAGGAATTAAGCGCTGCTGCGGCGGGATATGATTCCGGACCTAAAAGTCTTTCTACGGAGAATCCGTGATGGGTCGGTGTTGGCTTTGGTAACGCTGCGGCCGCCGCTGCTGCTGTGGGTGGCAAAAGTCCCGCGGGATATGGATATGCTGGGTGATACCTGTATACGGGATTGCAATAAAGTTGACCTAGAGGTGAGAGTCCCCACGCTGACGGGTAAGGGCCTGGGTAAAGACCTCCCACTGTCCGTTTGAAGGCTGCCAAACGACTTCTGGACGCTGCAGTCGACCGCCGCCGAAGTTTCCCCGTTGTTCCGCCGATGAACACATCTTCACTGGAGGGATCGAGCATCCAGTAATTGCCTTTACCAGGATCGTCATAATGTCTTGGAACTTTCACAAAACACTTGTTAAGGGAAAGGTTGTGTCGAATAGAATTTTGCCAACCTTGTTTGTTTTCACGATAATATGGAAAGTTTTTCATAATGAATTCATAGATGCCATTAAGCGTTAGTCTTTTTTCGGGGCTTTGTCGAATGGCCATCATGATGAGGGCGTTGTAACTATACGGGGGCTTTTCATGTTTCTTCTTTTCTTCAGCACTCTCCTTATCCTTATCGGAGTTTCCTTCACTATTCTTCGTCGTTGGAGTTGATTCCTTTTCCCCGATGTCCGTGGTGGAAGGTGATGGGCTGGGTGTGTCCCCACCCGTCACATCGAGATCTTCATCAGAGTCCGGATCAGGCGTGGCAGGGCTTGGAGCCCGACTAGCTGTTTCGGGTAAAATAGAACTAATACTGAATGATGACTTTAGGGGCGTACGAGCCATGATAGGATGAGGCATGGGTCCTTCTACTTTCACCATATTGTCATGCCCGGGCCAAAGTAAGATCACCAACTACACACACTCGCGGGCTTCCGTATTCACCACAGACACATGCACTGAGAAAACACAAGTGTCAGAACACTTACTTGGGATGTAGAAGTCTGTTGAACAGTTTTAACAGTCTCCAGTAATTGAAGAAGTGTATTCGTAGAAAATGAAGACCACTGTTGAAATACCACGTGCAACTTTCGTGGATAGTATGCACTACACTTCCCTTCTCCTCACGAACTCATGCAATACTAAAGCCACCTCACTTCCTCATCTTGGTTGACAGCTTGGGTGAACGGATGAGCACCTCCACCGCGCTGACCCGCCTGTTGTAAACGCCTAGCAACCTCCCAGTAGCCAATCACACGATAGTTGCCTGTTCGGGCCCGCCTCAAGACTCACTGAGCCGTCAGGTGAGTTGTCTGCCTGCCCACAGTCTCACGCAAATACACACACACACACATGTACACAGCAGACAGAAGAGCGCAAACAGAAAGAGGCGGTGGAGTATGTTTCCCCGCTTCCCGCAAAGGAGATCATCAACATCAAACTTGCGACGTTAATATGAATCGTGTGGACAGCGATCAATAGAGAGAATTCATTACCTTCACGAGAAAATCGTCACCACATCGCAAAGCTTTCAATAATATCAGAAAAGAATACACGAGCCTTATAGACCCTACTAATCAATATCATTAAGGGGTGGAGGAAGGAGAGAAGAAAAAGCGAAACGCTCGTATCGAAACGAGGAATTACGTTGATTTCTCTTAAATATTTTCATTTAGATTTTTCATTTAAAACTGTATCTTCTTATACCATAGATCTTCTCTGTATTTACGACCAAGTTCGCATTGTCCAGCGCTTACGGTCGCGTATTTTGGAATGGTACTGGAAAGATAAGAAGGTTCCAGTCCGGCTACCGGTCATTTTAAAGGTTACCAGCGTTTTCTTCAATTTCACAAGACGAATGCCGGAATGGTTTATCTAACGTAAAAACCTGGACGCTACTTTCCACAGCCTCGATACCAAAAGAGTGCTCGCGGAGGAACTCCATCCCTCAGACATATGATGGGCTTTGACCACCCGCTGCCTGTCTAGCTATTATATAAAATTTAAATTTTGGATGTTATATATCATTCGTATGTTTGTCTGACATGTAAATCCACACCGTTTGACGAATCGGCGTAAAATTTGATGTGATGACTTCCCCCCTCCAAAAAAAAATGGTAAAATTGATTTTTATATGGACCAGTCTAGTAACTTTTGAGTTCGACCCGTCACGATTCGCCCATGCCCCTTCCGGGACTCGAACCCGGAACCTTCGAGTCGTTGCCCTACCGCCGTGGACAGCACGGCTACCCAGTCGGCACTTCACTCAAAAAGGAAAAGGCTGTAGGCTGTTTCCTCCCAATATACATACTGTTCGGCCAAAATACTTCCAATTAGTACCGAGCACATTGTGGGTCTTCAAATCCACATTGTTTGACTAACCTACAGCAAATTTTGCAAGAATCTTTCGTTTCAACATATAGACGGTCTACAATTAGATTCGGGACGGGCGTAAGCCATAGTGCTGTTACCACCCATACTTCATTTTATTTTTATATACAATTAGATTTCTGATCCCAATAAATTAATAGACTACAGTAAAGGGACCAAATATCTTGGGGTAACTACGAAATGCATTATGGGGTCTTAAATCCATACAGTTTGACCAACCTGTATCAAACTTTTCACGGTTCCTTCGTTGGACCATACAAAGTTCGTATACTTTGTACGGTCACAACAACGAAACTTTGTGGTCATATTTCATGGCCTCTTACTCCCGAATACTTTTCATCTTGTACACTTTGTGTGTATTTTCTGGGTGCTCTAGGCTTTCCTAATTTTATGATCAAGAAATTATAATTTACAAATTATTAGATCTCTATTATTATTAAAATAATTTCGAAGTGATTTCCTCCAATTCACTGGCGAGACTTTTATTAATTGGTGTCGTTTGGAGAACAGTTTCATTTTGTTGAGGATGCTTACAGCATGTTACTTTCGTTACGTTCAGGTTTTTTTTGTGTGTGTGTGTGCGTGTGTGTGTGTGTGTGTGGTTTAATAAATTTAATAAGGTTTCCAATTCTTCAATTGTAGATAGTGTTTTCAAATTCCTTTTTTGTTCCTGTAGTAAATATGAGAACTTCTCTTAAGTATAGATAATAGATGGTATTTGCACTAAAATTTGGGCAGCAAAGTTGAAATAATGTTTTGACTCAGTAGTCGCGTTTTCCAACCCCGTGGCTACTGTGAAAGTTTTCCAGAAGTTAGTTCATTCGCACATCGTACTGGTCTGGTCGTGTAGATTGTATAAATGTCAGTCCACCATTAATATTGTAAGTTTGCAATAGAATACAACAGACAGTGGATACATGTTACATAGCCTACCACGAAATTAGAGAAACCTGAAAAGAATAAAATCAGGTCATGTCAAAAATCATCAGCTTCAATTACAGTGATATTTGCGTCACGTCAACAATAACAGCAACAATATATATATATATATATATATA